>BGPR01032929.1:0-17249 GCA_013235015.1 Araneus ventricosus | reverse complement strand
AAGAATATCGGCATAGTGAGTCTTTTAACTGTGGAAAATGGACCAGGGAAAGATCCATTAAGACATTGTATAGAAAAAAGTAACTGGCCGATTTGGAAATATCGGATTCAATTTGTTGGGATAATTACATCAACCCATTTACCCTCATAATCTGTTGTGGAATCACCTGAGTAGGTGGCGCCGCCCTGCGCGGTTGTGCGCACACTCAGACGCTGTTAAAACGAGTCCGATTACGGACGTGTAATTCTTTGTGTAATTTTTATGTCTCTAACTTAATGCTCAATGTCCGTGTCCATCATGAATAAAAAGGACCTCAAAATATCACATGCTTAATTAATTACAAGTTATTCGACTCTGCGTATTCCTCCAACTAAATACTTTACAAGTTATGGAATACAGAAGATTCTAACTGCGCAGTATGGCGATGGCGTCATATTGAACAATGCGTATAGAGTTGTTAACTCGTGACAACTACGGAACATGGAAAATACAAATGAGAGCTCTACTTGTGAAAAACGATTTATGGACTTACGTTGGAGGTATTAAAGTGAAACCCGAGCTCATTGATGGAAATGCAGAGTCGAGAGAAGCATGCAGTAAATGGACGGAAAAGGACGAAAAGGCGATTGATTGATTGATTGGAGTTTAATGGCGCAAAAGCCAGGTCTGACCATTCGGACGAAAAGGCGAAAGCGGATTTAATCTTATGCATTTCGCCAGCAGAACTGAAACAAATAAAAAATCTGTTAAAATTAAAATTTTTATGAGTGATAATGGAGAATTTATTAACACTAAATTTGATAATTTTCTCAAAACAAATGGAATAGAACGTACATTAACAGCTCCTTATTGTCCAGAGCAATCTGATATAGCTGAACGTAAAAACAGATCAGTTGTTGAAATGACACGTTGCATTTTATCGCAAGCAAAATTACCCTTAAATATGTGGGCAGAAGCTGTAAATACTGCTAATTACATACGTAATAGATGCCCGACAAAAGCTCTTTCTGGAAAAACCCCATATAAGTTATTTATGAAATTGTACCTAATGTTAGTTATTTTAAGACTTTCGGCTGCACGGCATATTGTTTAGATAACAAACCCAATCACAAATTTTTTGCTAGATCAAAGAAAGGCATATTTGATGGATATTCTGAAACCTCGAAAGCTTTTCGCATTTATCTTCCTGACAAAAAGCGATTTATTCTTTCGAGAAGCGTAAAGTTCTTTGAGGATGGTAATATTAATTCATCTATTGATATTGGTGAACTTTTAATTCCAAATAAAAAATCCTAATGAATCTAAAATGGAACAGGAAATAGCGGAAATCCATTCTCAAAGTGATGTGACTGAAGAGAATCATAATAAATCTTCAATAGTTGCAACGCGTGAAAGCAATATTTCACCTTTGCCCCCCACAGTGGAAAGAAATACTATCTCGTTGCGCAACCGTGAAGTTTTGCGCGATGTTGAACCGAAAGATTCAGGGTCAGCCGAATTGGTTTATAGTTGCAATACAGAAATACCAATTAAGACAGAACTTTCTCGAGTGCCGATGCTCAACGATGGTTTAATGCGTTAGTTAAGAGTTGAAAAATATTTTGAAGAACGAGACTTTTGAACTCGTTAACAGACCAGCAACGCAAGATTGCATTGGTTGGTTGGTTGGTTGGGGTTTAATGGCGCAAGAGCCATTTTTGGCGCAAGATTGCATTGGAAATAGGTTTGTTTTAACGAATAAGTATAGCCCTGGTCGTTCTCTTTTGAAAAACAAGGCGAGATTTGTAGCAAGGGGATTCAGCCAGAAACCTGGCATAGATTTTGGCGAAATATTTGCACCAGTTGATCGCCAGGGATCTATTAAAATTATGGCAGCCCTTTCAGCAAAATTAGGGACTGAAATTCATCAATTCGATGTGACTACCGCTTATTTAAATGGAATTAGATGAGGAAATTTTTATGGAATGTCCTGCCTGTTTCAAGGAAATTTTAGAACAAGTAATAGTAAACGAAAAATCTCATCATATTTCTTTAAAAGCATCAAAAATGTTAAAATCTTTAAATGACGGTGATAAAGTTCTTCTTTTAAAGAAATCCCTTTACGGTTTAAAGCAAGCTGGTAGATGTTTGAATTTTAAGTTAAACCAAATTTTGAATAATTTTGGAGCAAAACAAACAACTGCAGATCCATGTGTTTATTATATTAAAAATGGAAAAGGATTAACTGTAATAATGATTTCTGTGGTGTTGATTATTTTAAATTATTTCCTATAATTACGTTGAGACAAATAAATTTAAATTATTTGTTTTAATTCATTGATTAAATGCACAAAATGTTTTTTTCCCCTTTGTACTTTCTGAATTCTGGACAGCTAGCTTCTCTTTTGCTCTAACGACCCCATAGTAGAACCCAACCTTTTTCTTTCCACTTTTACTTTTGTATATTTCCCCCTTTCAGGAGAATTGCAAGTGCAAGTTTGAGATCTACTGTACTGTAATAGACTCTTATCTTCTCGAACCCCGCTGAGCTTGAAATTGTAAATAGTTCCTTTAGTCTTTCGCTCTTTTGTAGGAATGAATCCGAACCCCCTTTTACTCTGCAGGTCAATTTCAGTATCCGCCGTTTATTGCCTTCTGACAATAAGAGTGCAACTGACTCTCCAAATATTATTATCCAGGCGCGACAGACGCGTCTTGCACAAAGACTACCGTTCGAACCCTGTCTAAATTGATAAATTATCCCTTGGGGGAGTTAGGGCAAAACCTACTCCCTTCTACGTCTGTGAAAACCTCCGCTGTCCAGTCAGAAGTGTCAAAGGTTCCCAATTGGCTAACGACAGGTCTTGGGGCGTGCACAAGGGGTTGCTGGACTGTGTGACGAGTCTCTGAGTCTTGGCGCAATTAATTTAATTGAGATTCTCTGCCATGCCAATGGAAAAAGCTTGACTTTTTGGCTCAGGAAATGAGCGATAAAGGAAAGGCTTGGCACGGCATATTATTTATAAGAGGGAAGTGGAAAAAATTGAGAGAGGATGGCAAGTAGAGGAGAGAAGTTTTTGGTTTGGTTTGGTTGGTTGGTTGGTTGTGTTGTGTTTTCTGGCACAAGAGCCATATTTGACTATGCTGTGCCAAACATATGGTAAATAGATGTTACTAAGTTAATAATAGATATTCTATTTCAAAAAGGGAAAAGTTAAAAGTGGTCCTTTAAAAAGTACATGATTATAAAAAAAGTGTTCAAATTAGTTTGTCAAAACCAATATCTTTGAGAAATAAAAATAGGTTTTGATGGGGATTTTCTCCCAGCAAGTCTCGTATAGTAATGTTTCTACCAAAACGGTTAAGTCTGAAGATATTAAAATTAGGACATTCAATTAAAATGTGTTTAACCGAGAGAATAGATTGACACCTCGAGCACATAGGAGGAGGCTCTGAACATAGTAAATGTTTATGTGTAAGTCTGGTATGGCCAATTCTGAGGCGAGTTACAATGACATCTTGTCTCCGATATAAGTTAGAAATTATAGCATGTCCGACAGAAGGATGGAATTCGTGCAACTTATTAACCTGTTGTTCGTCCCAAATACTTTGCCATTTTTTCAAAATCAAAATTCTAACAGCCTGTTGAGCATCGCCTAGTGGAACAAAGTTTTCAAGCATCAGGGACGCAGTTTTAGACTTGGTTTGGTTTGGTTTGGTGGAGTTTACTGGCGCAAAAACCATTTTTGATTATGCTGCGCCAAACATATGGTCTAGGATAAAATAGAGAAGTTTTTGGAAGTGAATTCCTTAGACGGATGGAATGGCAACATCTAAAGAAGAGCAGCGTTTTTGGTAACGAAAGGCGGCCATAGCCGACGACGTGATTACGAAGCAAGGGAAAAACTTTGAAAATGCGTGCCTGGCGGAGATGATGGGCTAAGTAAAGAAAAGCTGTTTCCTATTGGGACGTGTCGTGGTTATCGACGGCTGAAGGCGAAGTACAGACGCCATGCCTGCGAGTGTGGTTCACCGAACGTGTAGGTGCTCCTAATTAACGGCGGGGGTATAGGCTATGCAACTGAGCTGAGAACGAACAAGCACTTCGCCCGCTGATCCTGGAGAGGCAAATGGCTATGCACCAACGTCGACTTTGATCCGTTTGCGGGACAGCCATCAAGATGACTGACAGATTTTAGAGGAGCTAGAACCCAGCAACCAGCCCATGCCAAACCCGATGACGACTGACAGGTTTTAGAGGAGCTGGAACCCTACAACATGACCATGATATAGATGTAAAAATGTTTATTTGTAATTAAATATACTGTATTTCATTTTCCAACTGTAAATTATTTATGAACTTGCATTTCTGTATGTAACACTCCTCAATGTATATATATTTATAAATAGTTTCTAAAAATGTCAGAAATTAGCGATGATTTCTGATAAATAAGAACAAAAAGTTCTCTTCTGGACAAAATTTTTTTTAAAAGAAGGAATAATTTTCAGATATTAGATATAATTTTTTTCAATTGCACTGAAATAAGAAAAGAGCAGACAGAAATTATAATTTTTTTTTTTTTACATATGTATTCCTCCCCCCACAACTTCAAAAAAAGCTCGATGCTTAAAAGTTAGAACTTTTTTTTAAGTTTGTAACCAGTTACATATATTTAGTATTTTAGGGATTTAATTCCAGTAAAGTGGAATTTCTTTTGTTATAGATTGTTTGTGATTACTTTTGAAATTGTTAATAGGCTATTTTATCTCACGCGAAATTCTAAAGAAGGGCAGTTAATTAATACTCCTCATTTCAGATTGTATTCAATCTGTTATCATTCTAACAGAACAAAAATTCTATGTTAACAGAATATACATTATTTCCGATATTAAAAACTTGAAATTTAATTTTGTCAAGTTTCGTTTTGAAAAAAAAGAAAACATTAAGGAATGCGCGCTTGAAAACCAGCTAAAAAACGATTTTCCGCAAAACAGGAAGATTAACATTTTAGCCTAACCCACTTCCTAGTAATACATCCTTCGCTATAAGCTGTTCAGGGACGTCTTTTGTATATCACCCCATTAGGCGTATGTCATTGGGGCGGTTTTTTTTGGGGGGGATTTATCTTTTCTTTGAAAGAGGAAGTCGGACGTTCCCTGTACTTTGAGGTCCGATGATCGAATCTTCTTAGGAAAGAGGTCATGTTTTCGGTAATTTTCTGAAATATTTTCATTGTTCGAAAAGGTAAAAAGTTCTGAAATTATGAGTAAAGGTCAACCCGAAAATTAAGAGCTTATCCTGCTGGTACTAATAAACACGGAAAGAAGGATTACACCCAACTCCCAAGGACTCTAAAAGACCAAACAGCTGAAGAAAATAATATTAACACATTCATTGCATCTTTACAGGCTGAACTGCAGAACCGAAATGGTCTTGAAGGTAGAAGTTACTATCCATATAACATGCAAGGACATTCCAAACTTGTTCCAAAGAAATGTTCCCAAGACAGTAAGATTGCGAAAAGTTCTCCTGCTAGCCATAATCAAAATGTTCTTACTTAATTTGTTTGGCATTGTCTCCATACATTGGTATTTTATTTAAATGTCGCTGATCTTAATGTATACTTGAATGTTTGACGAAGCACTAAACAACATTTGTAAAACAAATGCTGATTTACACATTCGGTTTTGAATGAAAACACGAGGTTGAAAACCAGATGTGGCTCAACTTTCAGTGAGTTCCACTGCTGAAGTTATTTTGGAGAATTCTGCCACAATTCTACAGAAAAATTGATTTGAGGAGATTTTTGTTCAACTCAATGGATGAGTCCATCAGTAAATTGGAAGTTTTTCAACTTATTCAATAATGAATGTTAAAGAATTTTCAACATCATTAATAAATGCGGTCGTTGTAGCCTGCATGTCAACAATCTATTTAACATGGCGAAACAGTATCCAAAAAGGATATTGATGTCTTTTTTATCAGTGTATTTTATTCATTCAAAGATTCGCCAGCAAGAAGGGTTGGTTGTGTTGGTTTTTTTTCGCAAGAGCCATGAACCAGCAAGAAGAAGGACACTGAAAGTTCAGAGTGGAAAACTTCCCAAAAAAGTTTTGCAGAACAAGGTGGTGAACGAATGCAACTGCTGCGCTGCTGAGAAAGCATACCCTGAAATGTGGGATGACTTGGTGTTATAAGTCGAGAACATGGAAAAAGGCAAGATTCCGACACCAAAATGTAAACCATATAAATTTATTGCAAAGTGTAGCAAAGATCCAACCCTGCCTCTCAAACTGGGGTTTTTCTTGTCATTGACAAAAATTATCCAGCCATTTTTAACATTCTACCAGAGAAACTGTCCCCTTTTCACATTTTTGGCAGAATATACAAAAAAGATGGTCACTGACTGTTTGAAAACTTTCAGTGTAATGAAAAATGATGTCCTTGAAGGCCTAGCGACTGTAAACAGCATTTCCAGCTTTGATTTTTCTAGCAAAGCTTCTTATGCTGATATCAGCAAAGTCAGTACTGGGTTCAAAAGGGACAGAATGCTAAAAAGTCTTACTTTTCACAAAAAAAAATTACATAAATAAAAGCTAAGAGATTTAAAACATGAATGTCAGGACTTTGTGTATAACATCACTCTCAGAGTTTTGTTTAAGTATACTCTCAACTCTGTACTTGCCAGGAGTATGAGTTGCTTAGATCCAAGGAGAATGGATCCATACAAGTCCATTCCTGCTATAGCAAGAAAAAAAGTGTTTTTGGCCACCATTCAAACATGCAGATAAGTTCAACAAATGTTTGACAAGTGGACAGCATCTCACAAATGAAGACATTATTTCCTATAGACAGAATTTTTTATAGCTACATGTATTCTCACTTGTAAAATTTTCTTAATCTTGGATTCAATTTTTGACTAAATAATTCAATAGAAAATAAAGGTAACAAATTAGTATTGTAATCTTTTGCCAATTTTTTAGCATTGTCTTCAAAAAATAAATTTAAAATATTAAATATAATCTTGGACGGTTTTAAGACTATTTTGGACAGCATGGTTTAAGCCATGGATTTTATCATAGTTTCTACCATTGTGATGTGTAAAATATTCATATGGTTCGCCATTTTTTTTTTTTTTTTTTTAAAGTCGGCTGGTGAGAAATTGAATACTCGCATGACTTATTAAAAATTCCATCGGCGGATCATATCCGGTGAGTGACTTAGAGTTGCAATTTAAAAAAGAAGGTTGTCAACTTTGGCGCTCGTTTACTATGACTACGGATTATGAAGAAGCCAACCAATGATAGCGTATAATGTTGGACCAAGCTGAATGCCAAAAAGTGGGTGGCAAAAGAGAAAAACTGGGGGTTGGCGCAAATGAAGGAACTAGCAAAAATTCGGTTATAAACGAATTTTCAAAAACAATTTGGTTAAAGCGATTGCCAGTACACACGCAGGCAATTTTATCCGTATCAACGGCAAATTTATCAGAATTGTCCATTTTGACTGATAAAATTAACGAAATAAAGACGGAATCTGCTGTTTGCAAGATTTCGGAACTACTTGGTGCTTGTTGTCAGGAAAATACCGTGCAGATTTCAACGTTGCAAAACCACATGGGAAGTTTGACATTACAGGTTTCGGATTTGACTAAAGCTGTATCTAAACAAACATTATCAAGGGGTCGTACTAATTATAGGTACAGGCCACAATCCAGACAAAAACGAGTTAGAACTCGCACTTAAAATCAATCTGAGTTTTGTTTCTATCATGAAAAAATTGGTGACAGCAATGAAATGCCGTCAACCATGTAGTTACGAAGCAGTTCAAAAAAACTCTCAGTAGCTGCTATGTTGAATAACAAAAATTACCCCTGCATAGCAGTACTTAAACTGTGTCGACCGCACGTTTTTGATAAAAGCTCAGGTTTAAATTTTTTGGTGGCGATATAAATTTTGATTTGGTGGTGATAAATAGTGGTAGTGATATTTCTTGCAAACCAGCTCATTTTTCATATAAATCGAAAACTCCTCTCAGTTATGTGTATGACCACAAGAGGTTAAATTTAAATATTGGATTGCGTAGAATATTTTAATGGTCTTTTGTCGTTGCAAATGTTTCTTGTCCAATTTTAGACGCAGACTTTTTGTAAAATTTTTCGTTACTTTTGGATTTAAATAAATCTAGATTGATTGATTCAGTTACAGGTTTGTCCACTAAAGGAGAGTTAATTCCACTGTGATTGGTTTTAGTGAAGTTGGTGTTGGATAATATGATTTATAAAGAACTATTTAAAAATTATCCCACCTATTTCAAATTTTAAAAAGACAATTAGTCACGATACTCTTAGTTTCATAGAGACTGCAGGTCCGCCATTGTTTCCTAAACCTCGACGATTACATCCTAAGGTTTAAACGAAGTTAAAAAAGAATATCAATGATCAGCCGTCCTTCAAAGTTCGCTTGAGCTTCTCCTATTCATGTTGTATCGAAAACTGACGGATCTTACAGGATTTGTGGTGATTATAGAAGGCTGAATTCAGTCACGGAACCGGATCGTTATCCAGTGCCACATATACCTGATGTCATGAACATTTTACATGGTAAGAAAATTTTCTCAAAATTGGATTTAGTTCGGGCATATTTTCACATTCCTGTTTTCAATGATCATATCCCGAAAACAGCAGCTACAACACCGTTTGGAAGTTTTGAATTCTTATATTTAAATTTTGGTCTCAAATGTACGGCAAACACATTTCAGATATTTATAAATGAAGTTCTTTCGAATTTGGATTTCGCAATAGCTTATTTAAACGATATATTAATTTTTTCTGAAAACAAAACTCAACATTTGAAACACATGAAAATTGTTTTGGAAAGACTGTCTAAATATGGTTTAAACGTAAATATTTCGAAAAGTGTTTTTGCCTAGACCGAATTGTCATTTTTGGCTCCATGATATTTCTCCTGCAGGAATTAAACCTTTGAAATCGACAGTTGGGGTGATCCAGAATTAGTATCGGAACTTTGCCGATATATTGGTTTGATAAATTACTTTAGAAGATTTATTTGCCCTCGCACTTTTAACATATCGAATCAGAGGAGCTAAAAAGAAAGACAACACTCCTATTGAGTGGTCTCCAGACTTGAATGATGCATTTGAACAGTCTAAACAGAGTTTAATCGATGCTTCCTTAATATTTCCCACGTAGGATGGAAAACTGTCATTACATTGTGATGCAAGCAATTTTTCCATTGGGGCAACTTCTGGTCTACAGACTGAAACAGTTTTACAGCCAATAGCATTTAAAAAAAAAATAATAATCTAAATAATGCACAGTTAAAGTAGTCTAGCTTTGATAAGGAATTTTTGGCTATTTATGAATCGGTTAAACATTTTCAAACAAACAAAGGCATTAACATTTTCAACAAAGAATGCTCAATATACACAGATAAAAAATCAATAACTTTTGCGATTCGAAAGATTGTTTGTTTGTTTGATTGTTTTGTGGCACAAGAGCCATTGGTTTGGCCATGCTGTGCCAAACGAAGCGATTCGAAAGAAAACAGATACAAACAGATGACGCAGTTCGCATTACTGAAATTAAATTTCCTACTTCATTGGACTGTGAAAAGCTGTGACATTTCAGCTTGGTAGTCTAAATTAATTATGTTTATTACCAACTTCTAAAAAATAGTACAATGTAACATTTTACCGTTACATTGTTAATAATGTCGTGTATTGTTCTTTCTTATAGGAACAGATCTCAAGGAAAAGACAAGGCGTTTCAGTTTCACGTCCTATTCAACAGGCTCGAAAGGCAAGACATCCAAAAATTGAAACGCCAAATTAAGTTGGTCCATTGGATGGCCCATCAATATCATCGAAGTTGCAATTGCAAGTCCCCACCGCATTTATGTGTTTAGTTCCACCTGTTTCAGGCCCGCAACAAACTAGCTATGACTGGGGTACATTTAGGGATGAGAAGGGCGTAGAAAGCAGAAATGTCAAGTATTCTATTTCAGAAATGTGACCAGCGAAAGCAAAAACGCAGAAGTTAAGCAAATAGTTGACTTTGGCATCCCAGATGAAACTGATCCTGAAACTTCGGAATGAATTTGCGGCTAAAACTGATAAAAATGATCCCGAATAAACTCCGTATTGCTAATAGCAAAAACTTCTGTTTCACCACAATTTGTTAGAGTTCTATTTCTCTGAAAGTTCCGTTTCATAATTTAATAAAATTGAGTGTTTATTTAATAACTGCGTTCTGTTTTTATTAATCAACAGCGCATGTGTAAATCCCGTGAGCTTTAAAACATTTTCCATTTTTAACCCGTAGCTGATTTAGATGTAATTAAGGCCTGTACGATGAAGTACTTCTCTTGATTTACACATATCTAACTCTACAGAAAAGGCACGTCCATTTTTAACTAATGATTTTCGCAAATAAGTTTTTTTAATATACATAATTTAACACACCCAGGGATAAAAGGCTATGGTGATGTCTTAGAATTGACCATCAACAAAGAAATGAGAGACTTTGTTTCCTCTGCTCGTTAGAGGTACATGTTAAATTTGGAAAGGAAACAGAAGAAGAAAATGAGTTCAGATGCAAGTAATAAAAAAAAACTACTTTTTGATGAAATTGAGGTTTTAATATCCGAAAAACTTTGTTTAGAAAGCGACATTTCATGTCTGAAAAAGGAAAGTGAATCTTTTTCTGTAAAAGCCGAGGAAAAAGAGAAGACATTTCTTTATTTATTAAATCAAATTCTTTTAGAAAGTCATCAAAAGAAAGAAGTGCTAAACTTACTGATGTAGAAAAGCAGATTAATATGAAAGTTGAAGAACTGCGTAAATTTTTATATCTTACTGTATATATGTTTTTAAAATGTACTTGTATGTAATGAAATATATTAGTGGTGAAGCAGCCTAAAAAAAAAGATAAGATTTTTATTGCTAGATGTGCTATATTTTACTAGAAATCTGCAATCTACCATGTGGCGAGTTATTCTCATCTCTGTTTCTCTTTAAAAGATATTTGATTTAGGTTTATTATGCTATTTTATTAACATAATTATTTTTTAGTATCAGGATTTTAATATTCTTGAAAAATCCATGGAATTACTTCTTAATATCTTGAATGTGACCGTATTATAAACAAAGAAAGAAACTTTCAACGAAATCTTATTCTGTGATGCCTGTAAATAAGATGAATACCTGGCATAATTTTAAATGTTTGATATTATCATAGTTTTTGAGTTTTTATATGATAGAATGTTTTAAATGTTTAAGGGCCAATGTTGCATTCTGTCAACAATGTGTTAACAATGGTTATTTCAAAATTTTGTGTTTTGGCTTCAATAAATGAAAATTTAAAGTTTGTATCGTCTGTTTATTATTATCTGTCCACCTCAAAAATCACAAACACAAGCTTTTTATACAGGTATAGATAGGCAGTTATGTACAAGTACATTTAAGTTTTAACCTTAATTATTCTATTCATATACCAATAATTTCTATTAATAAGGTAAGTGGATTTAAATTATTATTTTGATAAAATTTGCTTGACTTCTGTTGTTTAAATATATGGGTATTATATAAATAAATTCACCAGTTATTTTATTTAAACGCGTTAAATGTATGCGGAATAAGGTCCTTGAATTTCATTCTGATAAATGAGTGGGAACCCCGGGAACGAAAAAACTTCTATTTAATAGAAGTTGTTTTGTTTTCATGTCTGCATGTGATATGAGCACAACAGCTCGCCCATATATTTTCAGTTTTTTTTATTATATATTGAAACTCATATCTACTCTACCACATGAGTACCGCATGGATAATGTGTAACATCAGTTCCTACATATTCAAGATTATTATCAGTGTTTCGCAACGCATTCAGTTCATGTGTGACATGGTAGTCACCATGTTCAATTTTATTACTATTGTTCGCAATTAGCTCTTGCATGAGCATACTCAACTTATGCCAACAGCATCTATCGAAATTAAATCTGCATACATTGGAACAACCGGTATATATTGTAGATACATCACATATTTTAAATAATCAATCTTTAAAATCCTGTATCACAAAGCTGGCATCTTTCGTTGCATCAGCAAAAAGCAAAGACAGAATTTTGTTCCAAACGAAACTTGAAAATCTTCAGAAGATTAAAGTCAAGCTTGGTAAAGTCAAAAATGAATACTTCGAAATAGTAGAAGATAGAGATCTGGAAGCCTTGGGAAAACTCAGTAATTGAGTCAGAAGAGGAATTCGAAAGACTAGAGGTGAGCTTGAAAACAATTTTGACTTCTAGTAATAAGATTGCTGTACCTACAAATAAGGACGGAAATAATTCTGAAGTATCTTCTGAAACAGAATGTTCATATAAGATTACCTGAAATTCCTCTGCCTAAGTTTACTGGTCAGTAACAAGACTGGCAGAATTTTAAAATGCAATTTGAAGATATTATTTATTGAAATGATAAATTGACTGACAGTCAAAAGTTATTTAAATAAAATGTACTCTTAGCGGCGCAGCTGCAGAAATTGTTACATTAGATGATTCATATATGTTTATTATTTAAAGCATTATCTGACTGATTTGATAACAAAAGTTTGATCTGTAACAGTTACTTTAACAAAATTCTGTTATTAGATAAGCATATTCAAGAATCCCCAGAGTTTAGGCAGTTTGTTGATAGTTGCCGAAAGCGCATTCCAGCTCTTAAAACTATTGGTTTGGACCTTAATGAGTTTGCAAAAACATTGTTAATTAACATCATGATTAAAAAGTTGAATAAAGAATCAAGAAGACAGTTTGAACTCTCATTAGTTTCAGCTGATTTACCCAAACGGAGTAATTTTATTGACTTTTAGGAAAAATGTTGTTTAATGTTGGAAAACATCCAAAGTAATATCACATCAAAACCGAAACATCAATTCGATACGCAAAGAAAGTAGCATTCATTCTTTGTTAAAGGTGATTCTAAAAACGTGTGCATTGCATGCAGAAAACCTCATCCACACCCTATATTTAAATGTGGAGCCTTCTTAAAATTGGATATATCTATATATATAATTCTCTTACATGGCGACAAAAAAGGGTCGAACTTCTTCATCGCCGTCTGGCAACAGTTCGCATGTTGTTTACATCAGCGGAAAGTCCGAAGTCGCTACGTTTGAACACGTTTATTGAAGTTAGTTAGTTAGTTAGTTGTGGGGTTTAATGGCACAAGAGCCAGATATGGCTATACTGCGCCAAACATACGGTGATATAGAAAACTTGTTAAAATTCTAAAACCATTTTCTTATTTAGATACCAATTAAAATAACAGGATTCTAAAATAAACAATAAGTGAATAAAACCACATCGTAAAAAGTTTGTGGAACAAAAGTAAAAAGCAATTTACAAATGTAGAAGTTGCTGGAAAAAAGCTTTATCAAAAACTAAGATATACGTCAGCTTTTCCTCCTGCGCCTGTGTTTCTTCATTTTAAACGTAGGTAAAGATCTCCGATTCAAATTAGCTTGGCTAATGGATGGTTGTCTTGTACGAAATTCATGTGGGATATCTTCTATAGTTTCCTCAGGGTCATAATCTATGCAATTATCTGTATCGCTGTCATCGGATACTGAATTATCTGACAGCATTGATTCTGACTGCGGGGAAGAACATGGTATTCTGGTTTTTACCTGGGCAAGCGTGTTATCAGAATTATTGAAATAGGTACTAGAAGTTGCAGCGTTTTCATTCGACTGGACGATATCCGATATTTGGTTGGATTTCTTCTTTTTAGGAGGTCGTGTCACTCGACAGATGTTATCATCAGTAAGAGTTGAAACAGTCGTTTTAGACACACTACAGAAAAGACCAGTAATGGATGCATCGGTTTGTGTGAATGTTTCTGTTTGTATTGATTTGCTTTCTTTGACTATGGCGGCAAAAGATGGGGTAGTCGTAGGTTGACATAGTTTGCGTGCTTCAGCATAAGATATATTTTTTGTCACTTTTAATTTCTGTATCTGTTTTTCTTGATGCCATGTTGGACATTGTTTTGAATTAGATTCGTGCGGTTGTGCACAGTTCGCACATTTTGGCTCAGCATGGCAGTCAGTGAAAGAGTGTCCTTCTGACGCACATCTAGAGCACACCTGCTTGCCTCGACAGGCAACCTTCGAATGGCCAAAACGTTGGCATTTGTAGCATCTTGTCGGGTTTGGTACATAAGGGCGAATACGACAATGCAAATAACCAGCTATGACAGATTTGGGAAGTTCAGTTTTGTTAAATGTTAGTATAATGTGTTGCGTCGGACAAGATTCTGTTCCTTTCTTAATACGAATGCGATGAGCATGAATGACTCCCTGGGAAGCGAATCCTTCAAGAATATCAGAGTCAGAAGCAGTGAGCAATTCAGTTTCAGAAATCACACCCCGAACAGAATTTAAGCTTTTGTGGGGAATGACGGATATCGGGATATCTAGAAGCGTTTTTGCTAACAGAAAAGATTTTGTTTGGGTAGAAGTGAAAGTTTCAATGAGAAAATCGCCGGATTTCAATTTTCGAACTGCTTTGGGTTCGCCACCAATACCAGTGATGCCCTTGTAAATTGCAAATGGAGAAACAGTGGACAGAGTTCGAGATTTGTCAGATGAAGACAGGATCAAAAATCGCACATATTTGCTCACATAGTCTACGTTAATACTCTCCAATTTATTACTTTCCACACCATACGAAATTTCAGAAGAAGAGCCCATGCAATGTTCAACAGAAATTCGGGCACCGACGGCACCACCCACCACGGAGCCCAACAAGGGAAGGCAGTTACCGGCTCTGAACAATCTCAGCCTCGGCACTTGCCTTGGTGCTAGTCAGTGCCTATACGCTCAGAGTCATCTCCAGAAACGTTGACCACCCTTAACGCCAAGCCCCAGAGAATGACCCTTTAGCTTGATCCCCTTGAGCAGGCCAGCCATGCGACTGGGATACCAGCCGATTGATACACCGGGGACCGAAATGTACCACCCGTCTAATGGGATGCCACGCACGGCCAACACGTGGGGTTTTTGGCTGTCCATGAGAAGCAAGAAGCAAACAGAGTGGCAACAGCCTCTCATGGAGAGCTCCCTCGCTTGCCGTCGAGGGATGGAAGGGATCAGCAGAAAGCAGAAGGCAAAGGGGAGGGTAAACTGGAAGGGAGTAGAGATCCCTGGGTACCTCGGGATTGGGACACCCGTACCCACCTAAAGAAGGTGAGCCCCTGAGGGCCACGTTTATTGAAAACTATTTTTATTGGTTGGAAATTTCTAAAAATAACGAACTTAAGTCGTGCTGTCGGATATGGGTTATCCGAAAGCCGAACGAGCCAGGAAACAGTTCAGGAATCCACTGTAAGCGGCGAAGTATTCGAACGAAGCCTATAATCAGAAGTCGCCCAAACGCGCGTGTATTCGAAAATGGCGTCCGGACGCGTGGTTTGTGGGGCTGTTTATTGAAAGAGAAAATACTGCCCATAAGTATAAAATGTTGCCAAGGATGGAAAGGTCAGCTACCAGCATTCTCCTTCGGATGCACCCTGAACTATTCAAAGCCTTGCTGATTGAAAACACCCACGCTAAAATTAACGGTAGCGAATCCGTGAATACACCTGCCTTAGCATTCGCTTCACACAAATTAAACCACTGCGGAACTGGACCACTGCACAGCTCGTTTACATGGTCAAGTGTACCATGGAGTTTCCCCTGTATGCAAGTAATAAAACATAAAGAAAGTCATGGACAGCTTTATATTTGACCTGCGAGTAGAAACAGAGAAAACGCTGAGAGTAACAATAACCAAAATTGTTGCAAATACGTTTGAAAAACTTGATTTGCGTTAAGGGAAATTAACTCTTTGCTTAGTCTGATTTTCAAATGTACTGATTGGCAGAGTACCTAACTACATCAGTGAAAAAATGGTGGCCTTTGGAAGATAAAATTTGATATGTGGCGCTTGGTGACTTAATGAACTGAAGTAGCAGCTATATTTGTGGTGAATAATGAGAGCCCCCAGACAACCCACATTTGTGTACCCAGTTGAGATACATGCCAAAGCATTTTACCCTTTACATCAATGCTGTGATCCAATGACCTATCTCATATTTACAAGAGGCGAGTAGCTGGAACACTGGAATGGAACAAGTAGAAATAAAGAGAACAGCAAAGCACCCGTGTCACTCAAATACACACATATGCATACAGATTTCCTATTTAGCTCAGTTTCAGTATTTGCACAGTAGTGGTAGCTTTTTCAGCGATATATTGTTGATGCATATGTTAAAAAAACCGAAGGCAAATTGCTTGAAGCTTTAACAAATCAAAAAAAGATTTTGCAAACTAACTCTTATCGGGGCTTTTTAAGATGCTGACGTCGAGCGTTACAATAAAAAATATAATGCACTGAAAAAAAATATAATACTGTCATCTTCTTCCAAGGGAGCCCAATGTCATATGCAATAGAATTACTAAAGATGAAATGGCTATGGTACGGTGTTATGCTTCTGTGATCTCTTCTGACGTTTACTTGCAACCCATCTTGGTCTGAAATTTTAAATTGCATGGAGGGAGTAAAACGTCCTGAAGGCCGACCTGCTATTATTGTACGTGTATTTATGAAATTAAAAGAACTTTAGAAGATATTGCAAGCATGGAATATATATATTATAACAAAAATATTCAATATATAATATATATATATTGAATTGGCAAAAGAATAGGCTGCTTTTATATTAAAATAAGGTACCGGATTCAAAAAAGACTCTTAAAGATCAGAGTTTCATATATGGAATCGGCAGGGAATTGCTGTAACTAGAAGGTTCCATGAAGTGTACCTATAAAATAGATTTCTGTGCAACTATTTTGAAAAACTACAGATGGACCTCTACAGCGAATTCATCAGACTATTGAAACGGAAAGATAACAGAAGAACCTGAGATATTCAAATCTTTTACAAACTGGCTTGTTTTAAACTGCCTGAAGAACATTATTATGTAACAAAAAAATAATGATTGTTATTGTAAATCTCGGTATTTAATAATGACCAGATAGTCCCAACAAGATAGGGGTTTGTTGTATTCTGAACCCTCAACGGTGCAGATGAAGCTGAGGTGAGTGATACAACTTGGAAATAACTGACATTTAACTTTTAATGATACATGGGCTTCATCAAATAAAGATTTCTGCAACCATTTTGAAAAAATTAGAGCAATGCAATCAAAGCAATGA
>BGPR01032928.1:4732-17250 GCA_013235015.1 Araneus ventricosus | reverse complement strand
TGTTGAAAATATGTGGTATTTCTCTAATGGGAAAGAACCAGGAAAGATTTTTTTGGGGGGGAGTATTTGAAAGTGAAACAAAAAATAACTTCCAGACGAGAACAAATATTTTTGAAAAATGGCAGTTTTCTCATGATATAACTCAGTTTAGTTTAGTTAGGTTAATGCTCCTTTTTGAAGCTACCCAAATGCTGTTTAGGGAAGGATCTCATAACTTTGAACCATAGTCAGATGTCCAGACGATATCTGAGCTGGCATACTTTCCCTCCCTCTCCAAATTTCCACTCCACACGAACAAAAGAACTGTTAACTGGCTGCAGATTTATGTACACCAGGCCACTCTAGTCCACGATATAACTCGAAGGTGCACGTTAAGAGGTTAAAAGAAGACTGTTATAAAAAGCATTTATGCCATGATGTATAAAATAATTTTTAGATACTTTTTCTGTCCATGAAGGATGGAAATTTTGCTTCAGAAGTGATATCTTCATAGACTTGCTTGGAAAAAACGTAGCTGACCTCAGTTTAAGAATCCCGGTTTAAATGCATGTATGTACAGTAGAACTTTGATTATCCAAGATGACTAGGGACTGTATCGCTCGATAATTGAAAACTCGATTAATAGAAACCAAATTTTAAATTGCGTCTTCTTTTCTTTTGACGAGGTTATCGAAAATTGTTCATTCGAAATTATAAAAATGAGTCCACAAGTATTATTACGTATTAACATTTTAGCAAACTCTTCTATAATTATGAAACTTCTTAAATGCATTTGTTTAAAACGATTTTGATAGATTTCTGAATGTAACTGATTTTCACTGTTTCCTTTGCATTTTTCCAATGAATGAATGAATGATTCTTTAAGAATATCTTCAAAAGAATATTTCCCCCAACTCAACAACACAAAACTTTCCGACACATCTACTGAGTTTTCTCGCATCGCTATTGAAGTGCTTTAAGAATGGAACTGTGTGTTTTTATTTCTCCTCCAGATAATTTCTTGGGCTATAAAAAAATCACCTCCTGATAACGACATTTTACATGCCTTTACATCAGGAAAATCAGCTCCAATGCCAGCTTTGATTCCCTTTTTTTAAAAATTCATTGACTTTATTTTTAAAAAAATGAAAAGCGAACTTCTATTTCCTGGCACCAGCTTGGTCGATAGATGCCCAGATAATCGAGGTTCTACTGCATTGAATTCTGTTGTTGAATTAATAATGTTCATTAAAAGTACTTTTTTCCTATGTTTTTCTAGATCCACAGATCCCATTCCCAAATATTCAGACATTGCTATCCTTCAACGCAAGTGGAATGATGGTGCTGCTCTTCTGATAGCAGTTAATGACAATGGAGACATAAGCTTTCAGTCTTTAAACAGCATTTCCTTACCACTGCTGACTCCCCATGAAGACTAATGAGCCATTATTCATTGCCAGGTTCATCTCACTGCTATAAACTCAAGAGCATGTACAGAAAGTTATTTTATGGAAACTGAAACCACTTGTTCATGCATATTAAAATGTGATAATTCGGTTGTACATTTTATGTACGCCATACTGCAACCATTTTTTTCTAGTTTTCTTTCCTGGAATGCTGAACAGTGGTGTTACGTAGACCTGAAAATGATAACATTTTATGCGGCTTCTATTTTGGAGATAACTCCAAAAAGTTTTTTACTCAATGTCTTCTTTAAACTCTTCGGATTCTTTTTTTTCTTTCTTTCTTTTTTTTGTATATATCTCCAACATTGAATCCTGAATTTTTTTTGACAGCTTTATTATATGGTAGTCTGAAATAGAATGAAATGATAAAAAGATGTTTTGTTATTAGTGAAATATTTTTCGCTTCTAAAACATGCTTATTTATTTTTCCAAGTTATTTATTGCATGTCCATTTAACTTTGTGCATGCCATACAAATCAAAATTGCTGACACTATTAAGCTGGCAATTATAAATCAGCGTGCGATGTGGCTTGGAATGAGTTCTTATTCATGAAAGTATGAATATTTTTTAAATTTTTATTTGTAGATATGTCAGCATTTCTACCATTTGAATTTTTTATTCTGCATTAGATTCCCACCGAAATAAAATTCATTTTAATAAACCATTACAATTTAGTAGAACTTCTTCGTGGACAGCAGTTTTAGTTAAAAGAGGCAATATATATATTTTACAGCAATGAATTTTACCTTGCATTGGTAGAAAGTTTTTTTTAATTATTATTTCCAGTCAAATTTAAGTCTTTGTTAAACAGATGGCAGTTTGCTGCCCCCTCTTTCTTTTCAAATATTTACAGTAGCAAAGTAAATATTAAAGCTTGATTTTTGTGTAGTTAAATTAATTTTTTTTTTTTTTACTGTTCACCCCCTCTGTGCACACACTAAGTTATTCAGTGGAAACTGGGTCATTTACCATTCCTTTCCAAATAAAATTCTGGATTAAATAAATATTCTATCTGGAAGATAGAATATCTGGGTATAGAATATTTAATAGATAGAATATTTAATTAATTCTGCAATGTTATTATATTGCATTTAAAAAAGGAAAACTGGATCACATATGTATATGCTGTCAGTACATAAATTTTTTAAGCATCCAGAAACTTGTTTAGTGTTTCACTTACTGTAACATTTTCACTTCAATTAATTAACCAGAATGGCGATTATTTGTTTGTTGCATTCTAATATGTTTTAGCTATTCTTCAAAAAGGAAAAATTGAATGGTCGTATGGATATTGAAAAGTAGAAAGGAAATGAGAAGTTTGACTAGAGAGTTTCTGTCGGTTTGTTTTTACCTTTATTGTGAATGGGTGACACTAGCTCTTGGTGTCGTTTCTGGCGAATGATGCTGTTCTGTAAAGTATATTAATTTATTGTACTTGTCTATTGGCTTTATTGCTTTTTGGTTGTATGGTATGATATTGTACTTGTTTACTGGTTGTTATCGTTTATGGTTGCATGGTATGGATACCTTTGGAAATCCGAGTGCTATTTTATGGTGCAATATGACCAAATATGGCTCTTGCTTTTTAAGATATATCCAACCATTCTCAAAATTTCTGTCGTAAATGTTTCAAAATTCCTTCATTCTATGATTAACCTATTTTAAGAATAAGAATAGTTATTTTATTCGTAAAGAAGTGCTCATTTTTTTTTAAATCTAAATTTCTGGAAACGTAAGAATCTTGTCATGTTAACTTTTCAATTATCATCTGTTTGATTGAAAACAAAGTTGATACTAATGTTTTGAATTCACTTTCCCCCTCGGACTGGAAACAGAACAGTGTGCAATGACATTGGTACTGTTGTTGCTGAAAGTGGCTGTGTACATATTTTTTCTCTTGTATATATATAAAGTGTAATCAAGTCAAGGACCATTTTTATTTTTGTAAATAAAATGTAAATTGGCTGGAATAATAAAGTGTTAAAATGAATAATTGTCCTATATCTTTTCTGGGTCCATTGATTTTCAGGGTAATTAAATATCTCGATGCAAACCTGTTTATGAAATGATATGAAATAGATCCTGCAGATTTACATGGAGGATTCTCAAATTTTGGAAAGGTAAATGCAGTTGCAGCATCTACAACAGCCATGCCAAACTCCCAGTTGGCTAAAGTAACGAAATTTGATAAAAAAATTTTTTTTGCTTAATTCTCTCTATATATATACTATTACTATTATATATTATTACTCAAATACTATTGACCAACTCGCTCGTCATGAAATCTCCCAAACCATGAGGCCTTGAAATTTGGCAGGTAATTGCTATTTAGATAGTTTTTCAAAATTTTAATTAAAAATTTTATTAATTAAACCAATCTTTTAATGTTTTCCTACTATAAATTAGGGGCATATTATCACACAAAAAGTATTCTTGTGCCATCTTGAAATTTAAAAAATTAGTTTTTCGATGAAACAAATCTCAGTTTTGTACTATTTTGTTTAACTGCAATAAACTGCTCAAATGTTTTTAAACACAGCTTATAACAATGCCTTTTATTGTTGCAATGAAAGTCAAACCAATTTCATTGTTTCATCACTCGTGTGTTTTTGCATATAATCAAAATATGGTAATAAAAGTTGCTTTCTTTGGACATTAATTCCAAAGCAGAATTTTCACTTTTACTTCATCATGTACACACCTTTTAATATGTGCATGCAATAATAACCTTTTAAGTATTACTTTTTATAATTGTTTGTATTTCTTTTGTTGTTTTTTGTATATTGTTAAATTTTGTCTCATTTTCGTATTTTTAATTCACCCAAATATTATAATGGATGTTTCATAATATCCAAATGACAGATCATAAGAACCAAAATAACAGATATTTCATAATGTCTTTTTAATGCCCGTGTTTTAGCTTGAGTTCATCGAAAGAGGTTTTTACTTCATTTGATAAATTTTGTTAATTTTTATTGCATTGTGATAAATTTTCTCACACTTGTTTCAAAGCACATGGCAACAAACATTTCCATTCTAACTACAGATTTTTTACCTCTTAAGCTTCTTAGTGTCTATAATTCAGACTTTTTTTCTGATTACTATTAGATAATGTCATTTTCATTATTTCATAAAGTATTTAATTTAAAAGTAAGTAATTTATTTTTAAATAGACTAAAAAGCAGTTTTTTTATTAAAAGTTTGCAGATTTTTAACATAATTGGCTTCTGCTGCATTTTAATATCAGAAGATAGAAATTATAAGATAAGAGTTTGCCCATTTCTAAATGCTGCTATTCATTCCTGTTATATAACTTCATGTATACCAAATTTTCATTAGCCTACTTGCATAAAATTTACTTTCAGAATGCAATTGATATATTTTTCTTGCATCTGTAAATAAAACTTTTTGAAGTAATTAAATTATGAAACATATCTGATGCATACACTGCTTTATTGTTTTTATGAGCATGTTTCAACTCGGCTAACACAGTTTTCCCATTAAAGTTCAAATTTTAATAGAGATCGGTGAACTGCAAGACTATACCGTGGCAAGATCTCTGCATTGGGGTTGGAAGGTTCCAGATTCGGCACGTCGCATTGAAGATACGCCATGTGACATTCAATCTGATGTCGTGGAGCAAGTGTCATGCGGAGGTTTGGAGAGGGGGTGCCAGTTCAGATATCCTCGTCATCTGGACCACAGTTCAAAATTATGAGTTCCATCCGAAAATAGCCCTCATCTTGCTTTAAAATGTGACCTTAATATAGCTAAATTAAATTATCTGTAATTGGCAGGTGTATGAGCCCTAGGAAGTGAACATGCATGTGGTTCCTAAAGTAGTATTGGTTTGAATGTGGATCGCAAAATCCGAAGTTCCAAGTTCCTTTCTCAAGGAACCTTAAAGAGCATGACAAGCATTATTCATTTGACATGAAACACAACCAATATTCTTGGATGGGCACTGGAACTAAGAAGCCCACTGTCGGGTGTGAATAAATACCGAGCAAGTTCATCTTAAAATGTTCACTGCCCATCCTGGCAATGCTGACTATTATTACTTGCGCCTTTTTTAGCATATATAAAAATCGAACGTAATTCACCGACTGACTCGTCACGAAATATTCCAACCTTGAGATTTTGAAATTTAGCTGGTAGTTACTAAAAGTTCCATCTCTAAATGCAAAAATCATCCCCTAGAGCCTGCTTATTCAAATGCTTAAATCTATCGCCACCATAAATATTAGTTATTTTGAACGGAAAGCTATTTTAACATATTGGAAATTGCTGAGTTTAGATTATAAATTTGAATTATATTTGTAGAATCACTGGTGCCGATCGGGGAAAAAGGTTTTCATCCCAAAAAGTCCTCCGATCCTATTAGACCAGAGTTACCGTACGTGTATCCTTGAACAGTAACGGCCTTAATAGTCCAGTCAACGAAGGAAAAAAAGAAAATGGCACTATTCAGCACTTTTAATCCATTTTACCATTACAATAAGGAATTTTAGAAATATTAACTTTTAAATCCCCCTGCATCTTCTAAACTATTGATTCTACGAAAACAAAGTAGGACTTTTTTTGTAGGAAATTTTATGAAGTTTAATTTTGTAATTGAGAGTTTTTTTTATAGAACCCATAGTTTTTGAGATATTTAAGAAAAACTGAAAGCGCCCCCATTTAACTCCCCCCCCCGCACACCCACCACCGGCAGGGACTTTTAGTATGTCGTTTAGGACACTACCACCAACTGTGCCAAATTTCAAAATTACACCATTTTTTTCTATTTGTTGATTTTTGGCCTTTGTTGACTGGACTACCATTTTTTAAAAATCTTGTTTTAGTTTTTTAGATTTAAGAAAAAACAAGAGTGTTCTCCCCTCGACTCTCATATTCTAACACAATAGGATGCGCTTAGCAGTAGTGGCGTAGCGACCGGAACCATGGACAGGAGTGGCATTAGAGTTTGCCTGACGGGCGGGGGGCCACTGTCTCCCCGACAGGGGGGCACGACCTGCTGTACGAGGAGACGAGTGTAATGAAATTGGTCTCAAATTTTCTCCAGATCTTTATTTACCAACTAGTGGAATACCTCATACAAAAAGTTTCCCCGATGGGGGGGGGGGCACAGCATACCCAACAGAGAGCCCCGGTCCCCCCTCTGGCACCACCCCTGACCATGGAGTCAAAACATTACTACGCTTGTGCCTTTTTTTTAAAGCAAATGACGGGGCAAAAAATAATACAATGCCCTGGGCGCCATTTATATTTGCTGAGCCCCAATGACGATTGGGGTAAAAATAAATCAAGGCTCCACTTACCCTCTCTACGCCACTGGCCATGTTGACAAAACATTAATGCGTTTATGTCACTTTTTAAAGTCAAATACCATGACCGAGTGCCATTTCCACAAACTAAATCAATGATGATTACAAGGGTGGGGGAGCGAAAAAATCACAGTATGACCCGGGCGCACTGACGCTTAGCTTTGTAGTATAGTGAAGAGAGAATGCATTTTTTTCTCTCTTTTTTTCTCTCCCGATTGGAAACAAAATTTGTGACAATTTTAACATCAAGAACAGCACACCAAATTTCATTTATCGAGCTTGTTGCGTTTTTGAGTCTTGGGTGTCCACATATCCACGAACAGTCGGACTCTTCAATGGATTTGGTACAAAATATGTTTTGTGAAAAATTAACCTGAATCGATAAATTTAATTTCCCTAAAGATAGAGATCCACAGAAATGACGATAGGAACAATTTACATTTTAACTTGAAAGTTTATCACGGCACAACGTGGTTACTGCTGTTCAGCAACGGATTCCGAGACTACCACTTTTGGACGATTTTACGCCGGAAAGGGTGTCAGGCAATGAGTCATATGAGCGCATTTCCGGAGTTCTTTGGTAGATCACGCTCAGTAAAATGTAAACATCACCCTTCCAGTCTTCACTTTCCCCCTATTTTGATGAAAATAAATCCGCCCGGCACATGCGCAAAAGCGCGGGGGGTTTCCGAATCCGTTCCTAAACAGTACTTGAATTTGAATGAAAGAGTTATGGGATTTAGAACAACCAAGGCTCTTATCCCCTAATTCCAAGTTAGACACCCTATAGTTCGTTCCAAAAAGATGATTCCATAAAAATGATTAGATCATTCTATAAAGAATAATGTATCAATCTTTCCATGCAGAAGAAATCCAAATTTTATGGTCTTGGACGACGAAAAAAAAAAAAAAAAACCCACAAGTAGAGCAACAAAGGTGATGCCAAAAAGATGCAGCTAAAAAATATCAAAGTACTTGAGAGCTTGAATGAAGATGAGCAGATATTTCTTTTTGGTAAAAGCATGAGACAGAAGGACAACATAAGTAATATTTGGATCGACGATGTTCAATTTGTTCCAGAGAATAACTGAAAGATGCATATTTTTTGCACTTGAGTAGGATGCGAGAAATATCATTGATTTCATTACAGACTATGCACAAAGGATCGGGATGTAGGTTGAATTTGTTAAGGAGACCTGGGATTATGATGGTTTTGCTAATTATGCGTGCAATTAGTCTGTACTGCACTCTGTTTTCAGTCCATTTAGAGATGGTTATTATGTCCGGAACGTTTCCAGTCGACGCTCGTTATAACGACCATACATTATAAAGACCATTCCATTATAACGACCAGTGAAAAAATCCCCAACTGTGTTTCCCTATACACTCTGTTATTTTACTTCCGGTATAACGACCGTCCAGTGTCGTCTAATCTCAATAAAACGTCCGAATTCGGCGGACAATCTTCCCGGCATTTTTCCAAAATTCCTGTATTTTCTAATTTAAAATCTATTTTATAAATCTATTTTTAATTAATAAAATTTTATTTTTAATACCAATGATAACAAAATAATTTGAGTATTTGGTTGGAATCTCTTTAAAAATAGCCTATTTTTACGGAACTGCCGAGCGTGCATGTGTACAGTTTTTAATTATATCCACTATAGCGACCACTCGTTATAAAGACCTTTTGCTGTGGGACGCAGAGGGTCGTTATAACGAGTGTCGACTGTATTTACTTTTACTGTAGTTTTCATACGTTATTTGAATTGACTGTTTTTTCAGGTTGGCAATAATGTCCTCTGAGGCGATCCAGTCTCAATGGCGTGGAAACAATACTTGTAACCATAACATAAGATAGATAATAAAAAACATTACTTAGCATATGGAATACTCATAACAGCTCACGACACATTCACATCTTCTCCGGAGAAACAAAGTACAAACCAGTATTATTTTTATATATGTGCGGCGACCCAGAAAATAAGCTTCTTCTTCAATGATATGCCAATTCGGATCATTCAACGATTCGAATCAGCATATCGTTCCATTTATCCGCGATCACAAAGCTGACCAACTAGAGCTAACGAGATTCTAAAATTGACGTTTTGCTGATGCTGCCGATAAAAAGAGGAGAGTGTAACGTCTTGCAGTTATGCTTAAAAGAACATTACAGCTATGTTGAATTTTAACATAATTTATTTAGAATTCTTCTGGAGTAAATATAGAGTTATATACAAATTTAATAATTCTAGATTAATAATAACATAACAAATTAAGCCCCAAGGCATTCCATTCACTGATCAGAAAATAATTAGCGGGTTTCGCTAAACTGTCCAAATCGGACCTTCGTTGAATGCGACCACCAGTTTGGCTGTCGGGATCTCATCTCTCTGCAGTTTCTCCGTCCAGATATTATATTGCAACCGACAAGACAAACCCATTTGTGCTCTCACGGGAACACACTCGGCAGCACAAAAGCCACCTGTTTTTGGAATGTTGCCTAGGGTGCAATCGGTAGATGAAAGTCTGTAATGAAAAGCAGTAAGTAGCCCGTCAAAAGAGGGTCCCGGTGTTTGAAGGACCGTCAACAAGAAAAAGGTAAGGGGATGTGTCTATTGTGCAGATGAGTCTGGAAGTCCAGCGCCTGGGAGCGCACACACCCAGTCTTGAATCAATGTCGGTGTAGGCATACGTCACAAGAGTTATAATTTATTCTCAACAAAATGTTATGCTGTTGATGAAAACCATACGCCTAGCTCTTTGCGTTCTTGAGACGCCTCGGTGGCCTAGTGGTAAGGTCTCCGCTTTCGGGCCGGAGGGTTCCAGGTTCGAGACTCGATTTCACTGAAGATCCGCCGTGTGTGGGGCCTGTTGCATACTAAATCATATATATGGTTTGGCGTGGAAGTTTGGAGAGGTGTGGCAGTTCAGGTGTCGTCCTCGTCATCTGACCGTGGTTCAAAATGACGAGGTCCGTCCCAAAATAGCCCTCGTGTTGCTTCAAAACGGGACGCTAATAAAACTAAACTTCGCGTTCTTGAATGATTGTGTCCATATGTACAGGAACGGACAGACACACTTTTCGCGGACGGATTCGTCGAAATTTCATAAAATGTGCAATTTTGGTGTTATGGCCATATTCCAAATTTCATTCGCCTAACTGACTGGCCTTTTGAGTTATTGCGTTTATAGACAGACTGACTGACTGACATTATTCCAAAAATGTTTTTCGAGAAACGGGGAAATTCATCAAAATCTCGAGATCGAATTTTTGGTAATTATAATACTTTTT
Source organism: Araneus ventricosus (assembly GCA_013235015.1). Taxonomy (NCBI): domain Eukaryota; kingdom Metazoa; phylum Arthropoda; class Arachnida; order Araneae; family Araneidae; genus Araneus; species Araneus ventricosus. The sequence continues at coordinate 7,182 of BGPR01032928.1, read as the reverse complement.
GGTGATTATAATAATTACTTATATTATACTTTGTGCACTAGAAAGTTAGAAAAAAGCAGTTCTCTCAAATTCTTAAACGATAACTAAAAGCGCAACAAACTATGTGAATAAATTTTTGTATATTATCTTTAAACCAAAAATAAAATTCCGTGTCTATACCGTCTGACAGTGTGTGTATAAAACACGATAACTCAAACATGCAACACGTTAAATTAATGAAATTCAGCATGTAGTGTAGACATTAAAATTGTAGTTATGTATTAAATTTTGCACCCAATCAATACAAAATTTAATACATAACTATAATCATTTGCACACATAATCCAAAATGTATAATTGATTCTCTTCACTATAAAAAGAAGGAATATACAAACCGCACCATATCGTGCAAATAAGTATACGAGAAAGTAGAGACCTGGAAACTCCCACTGGTTACTTTTAAATAAAGTGGAAAAATATCAGATATGTGTAGATTTGTCATGAAAAAAAAATTCCTTTCATTTCAAGAATCTCGATAATTTTGTAAAAATTTTCTCATTCTGTATATTATTGTTTTCCAAAATTCCTTTTGAGTCTTATTTAGATCTCCTTGCGCGATATGATTTTAAAAATTCGAACTACTAATTATCACTGTAAACTAAAGTAATCTTGAGCATTCTTTTAAACTCTAATTCCCAAATGGTATAAAATAATACCCAAAGAATATTAAATATTCAATTTAGTATCCTGAACATAAGTATAATCAATGATGGCATTTATAAATATGTTTTTGAAAAAAATCAGCAATTCTCATCTCCTAATAGCGAGATCATGCAATATATTTTTATTTTCTTATTCATAAAAAGTAGAATTTATGTCTCGTTTATCAAAACTGCTTTTGTAGCATAATTACACTTTATTACTCCTCATCCATTCAAAATTCATTTTAATTACAAGAATAATTAGGCGTTGCTTAATGAATAAGCTATGAAAATCATCAGAATTCTTCATCAGAAAAATATTAATTAGTGAACGAAAAAATTTTGTATTCTTTAATTCCCGGCAAATTATCAGATTTCCATTCTCTATTAATTCACATTCCAAGAAATTCTTCGATTTCTCCTATTGTTTTAATTAATTTGGATTCTTAAAAATATCGACAAAGAAGAACACTGGGAACTTATCGTTTGGCATTTGAATTAATTTGTAGGAGCATTTTACATAAGGAAATGAATTGAACGGGTACTCTTTTTAGTAACATATAATCAGCTTGATGTTGTATCGCTGAAAATGATGTTTTTTTTTCTGTATTTCATAATCAATTGTTGAATAAAGGATTAGGGCTTGATGTAAAAATAAAAAATAGGTAATAAAATGTTTTTAATAATTTGAGGACTCATTGACTGATAAGAAATTTCGCTGGTCCTGAATTGGGGGACCAATTGGAAACAATTTTGGTCAACTTACAAAAAAATTAATGCTCAAGTTTTTTAAGTTCTTCTTAGAGATTTAAAAAAAAAACCCACCCAAAATGATTATTTGACTTTCTCGTAAGCGTACACAATATGCCGTGTTTTGCGCTTCGTAGTATAATGAAGAAAGCAGAGTATCCATTTTGGACTCTTTCCTTTCATCTGATTTGATCTGAAATTTGATACAAATCTATAATTTTGGTGTCTTATTTTTGTCATATTCGTATTTGATGCCATATTCTTATTTTTGTGATTCTTATTTTTCTTCTGGACGCTCTCAATGTCTTGGGATTTTCGAGTCACGAGAGGGACTAGTAATTACAAAAATAAGTATATTTTAGGTATTTTTAATTATGACCCACGACGTCGACCCTGCCAACTCAAAGCAATCCCAAGAAAGGGAAAAATAGAACTTTCATCCCCACGCCCGAAGGGATTCACCCTCCGATACCTTCTGACCCTGCCTCCAGGCGGGTGTGGATTTTAATCGAGCTCTAAGCCATGTGATGTTTATATTTTATATGTTTTTGTCGTAATGGTGTTTATATGTGTGTGTTGTGAATAAATAAAAAAAGGACAAACTGGATTATCATTGAATTTGAATATCAAATCACACACATTGGAAACCATTACATGGTGTCAGGCTATTAGGTATTTAATTATAAAATTTAGATTAAAAAAACAGCATGTATTCCAAGAGATTGCAGGGCCTAATATAAGACATATAATAATCGCGCTTTTATCTTCCACTCTATATGGCGGTGAATCGGGGGGCGAGGGGGTAGTCGCCCCCCCCACTTTTTAAGGGGAAAAAAACCCCAAATTTTTGTTTCATTTTAGCTGCTTTAAACTGGGAATTATAAATAAACAATAGTGTCACGGAAAGCTAGCTAATTTTTTAACTAAGTTTTTAAATTTTGTTGTCTACCCTTATTCTTTGGGATACTTTTAACTGGGGGGGGGGGGGGGGGGGGGGGGGGGGGGGGGGGGGGGGGGGGG
>BGPR01032927.1:0-17251 GCA_013235015.1 Araneus ventricosus | reverse complement strand
CAAAGGTAATAAGGAAAGACAAGCATGAAAAATCCCATGGGTGATAGGAATGGCCCATATATCTTTGAATGACTTGAGAAATCAGGTGGTAATCTCCATTTCCACGGAATATATTGAGATTATATCCTCCAGCAAATTAAAGGAAAACATGCAGTTATTTTTCCTGTCTACATAAGCTTTGTTTATTTGTGCCCATTAAATAGTGATTTAGACATGTTTGTCATAAACTTTACGAATAATCCAGGAATTTAAAATTTCTTTAGTAAAATAAAGAAATAGGCAAGTTAAGTGCTCTTCTATATCATTTTCAGACTGTGACAAAAGATGCAAGGCGCCCTCCAAACGGAAACCTTCCCCAAAGCGTCTTGAATGAACGAAATGTGGTCAATCATTTAGCGGTACAATGTTTTAAGTAAACGTGAGCTTGAGAATTTAAAAAAATAATTTAGAAAAAGCATAGATTACCTTTTACTATAAACAAATTTGTATACAGAAGGGTTACAGAGCTTTGTTTTCCTTTCTCTTCGGTAGATCTTTTGCATAGAAAGCCTTAAAAGTTTTCTCTAAACACTCAACCATATTTAGGATGACTTCGCTTTCATAATATTTAATTATAGAAAAGAAAATACGGAAAAAACAGAAGTAGTAAACAATAGTGTAACAATATACCTCTTGCGCTCCAACGCAGCAGCATCCAGTTATTGCATTATCAATATTGTCTGAAGTTAACTAACCAATTAAGATATAATCAAAGAACAGAAATTATGCTTTAATTAAAACACATTGAGATAAAATAAATAAAATGGAAAATTAGAAGAGAACTCGAATGGCGAAATGGGAATGACTAAATATTCAAATAATATTCCCTCTGTGGCCTGAATTTATCCAATAATTCAAATAAAGCAAAAACACCTTCCTTAAGTAAGAATACTTCATAAAGTCTTCTTTTAACAAATCCAATAGAGAGAAAAATAAAAGAAAAAAATTACCTTCTGCCAATATACTAGTAAGAGTTCGCTATTCTGTTCAATACAAATTTTAATTTTTAATATCTCTTGTTAAATTATTTCACTTGTATTTGTTCACTTTCATAACGTTTATTTATTTTAATTCCAAGGATTTTTTTGTTTTATACTTTTATGGACTTAAACTTTAACTTCATATTAATAGGATAGCTTTATTTAACTTCTGCTACGTTCAGATAGTTCTGGAATTTAATTTATTACGGTAGAATGAATGCAGATAGAACTTGTCTATTTGTTATTTCCTCCGAAATAACTATCCTATACACTTTTGCATTTTTGTTGTAGTTCATACAAAAGTATAAATGTGGATTACAGGCCTCAATTTGCTCCTTCTGTAGTGACATCATCACCGAACTGCTTCGGAACATAAGAATCGCTCTACTTCAAGGCAAATTCTTCGTCCGAGGGAAAAAAGTCAGATTAGGGAAATATCTAGCTTTGGAAGTATTGAAATGAGATGTTTTGAACGGGTAATTGGACACCAATAGGAACGTGTCATCAGTCGCCATATTGTTATAGAGCACCCGCGACTTGGGTTTCTTAGCGACGAGAAGTTTTCGATGCCTATAATCATGACCAATGCGCAAGCGCTGAACGTATTTGAACTAGATAAAACCCGATCTGACTAATCGATCACATGAAACTCTTCGTTTGTCCTGCGGGAGTGGATTAATTCAGTAATATTTAGAAAATATTTAAAACGTTCTAGAACTTTTTGAACGCATTAGTATGTAATTTTTAGGAGGATAAAAATGAAACTAAAGCTATAAAACAAATGCAAATGTCAGTATAAATAACATTATATTTATTGTTTTTAAATTGAAAAATGCAGTCCTACTGTAAAGGTGTTTCCTAATATTTATCTTAGAAACCGTTTATTTAAATTATTAGTATAGAAATCGGCGTTTAAAATTTGAAAAGTATTAAATCTTGATGTTCAAAAATTTTTTTAAAGCGGTAGTGTTTTTTTCCTAATAATGTGTCCCCGAGCTTAAATATTTGTGGTTTTAGTTTCAGGTCTTTTGTATCTTTGATAGTTTTGGATGGAATTGAGGCTTAATTCCATGTTAAGAAACTTTAGACGCTCAAATTATGGGAATATAACATTTGTGATAAATCTGGAATTAGTTAAATGCAATTTCAGGTCTTAGAAATTCTTGATTTTTAAATTATAGGCTGCTTTAGTTGTCTTCGAAAAAATCATATGAGTAATTTTGGTTACGAGCACAACTTACTGACTTATCTTCCTCATATTAAAGAAAGCATAATGCCCATAGTTTTCATTAATAAAAATCAAGTTTGTATGCATATGGGAATAGACATCAGTCCATAAAATTTGTAATATTAATCTATCTTGGAGTAATTTATTCCGTTTCAGATGGAAAATAGTTACTGAAGCTTTCAAACTACCACTAAGAAAGGAGTTAATCAATAATTTGAATATTTTATTGATAAAGAAACATTTAAATCTTATCGATATATTTTGAATATATTTTAGTTCGTAATTGGTGGATTATTTCTCATTGAGTTGTTTGGTTAAGAATAAATGCAACAGAAATGGATATGAAAGTTGATGTTAAATTTTCCTCCATTTTGAATGCATTATTCCAAATACAACAAAAAACTCATTCAAGGATCTTTCGGATGATTAATCACCAATATCCGATTTCAATCAGAACAGGTGCGAGTTTCAAAATATTAATCTAAACTAGTCTAAAATCCAATTAACGTCTTTTAATTTAACGAAAATAATTTTTTTTCAAAGCAGAAAATAACAGTTTTCTAGAACAAATTTGGATAGTGTTGAATTCTTTCTTGTACATTCGGAGCAAAAATATATTGCTTAGCACGCAGCTTAGGCATGGTAAAAAGAATTGATTCGTATTCTTTGTCACCTCCCAGAAATTCCATGAATACTCAGTTGAGAAGCAGAGCACACTAGCTTAAGAACAGCAACCAGGCACCACCAAATCTTCCGTAATTCATTCGAAAAATTCACCCTTCACATCACTGCCAACCCTGGACACTTCAGCGATCCCTAAGTATAAATAACAAGACAGAACAAAAAACAGTCCCACAATTTTTAGGATGGGTGCGACAATAATCATCAATATAGCCGGTTGTAATACATTATCAATTATTCTTTATCGTCGCATCGAACAACACTAAGAGCCCCGAATCATGGAGCTGCAACTGTATGAAACAATGTAACTAAAGGAAACATTCTACCCTTTCACTGCACTCGTATGATAACTCCTCTTGTATATATTTTATATTATACTCGGATTGAAACCCTCTATGTACTTTTCATTATATTCTTCTTTGTTTATGAATAATTATGTTCCCTTTTATGTGTTTTTATATCTAATGATGTAATTTTATTTTTAATAAAGTTTCACACATACTCATCCAAATGACAAGAAGCCGTTTAGGCTCAGAGTTCGGGGGTTTGCTGTGGTGTTATGTTATGTTACAGATATGATTAGAAATGAAATGGCGCGTGATCTGTAATATTTTTAAAGGATTTAATCCTCTAAGCGTTTTATACGTATTTTTCCGTTTCTCATATTGAGTTCAAAAGCAGATATTCATGTTAGTATGTATAATTTCTTAAACTACATGGATAAAATATTCTTAAGATTTCAGAGACTTTATTAAACGCAATAAAGATTCAATTATTCACATTGAAAGCAAATTTTTAAGATTTTAAAGCTAGTACATCAAAATAGCTAACAGCTCAGAGGGTTAAATGGCATCAACTAGCTTGCTTTCCTGAGCGTTGAAAGCAACAGCTGTTACAAAAAATGAACTAAATGCGAACAATTCGAAGGTCACATTTGGAAAACTTTCTACTCGCTTCCATTTATATTATTCTGTAATAAATTTAACGAAATTTGTAAGTAAAATGTTTATAGATAATTTATTGCTAATTATTTTATGCTAAAATAAATAGTGACTATCAGAATAGAGGAAAAATGAAAAGGGAGTGGACTTTTTATCGTAACAGATCTACATGGGAAACATACTGGTAAATACTGATCATCAACAGCGTTGGCTATAGAAGATAATTTTGACTCTTTAATTCCGAGGAGACTTTTCTATTCTAGCTCCTTTAAAACCGGGACTTTTGGGGAGGAAGCGATAGGAATTGGACTCTCCCAACATAGGTGGTCATTTACCCCACCCCCTGCTATAACCTTCCCTTAAGGCGCACGGAAATGTGGTTGGCAAGGATAATTGGATCCCTATCGCTCTTATCTCCTACGCGATCTCAGAACCTCCCCTTCCCTCAAAAGAAGCCAACCGCCTCAGACCCGCCTTCGTCGGTGTTAAGGGGAAATTTTTAGACCGCCTCGCTTGGTGCGAGAGGGTGAACGCTTTACACTCCCAAACATAATAAGACGCATAATTATATACGCATGAGTATAAAGATTGATTTAGCGCTTTAGGAAGCTGAAAAACATTGCTATCAATTCGTTTCGATTCCTAAAAATTGATCTGTGTGTTTTTGCTATTATATGTTTTTTATAATAAGCTCTATCCATCAAGAACGTGTATGAAATGCGTCATTCACAATGTCGAGTCTGACTCAACATAAGAGAGCAAAGGTTTAAAGAACAATTACGTGTCAATACCGCTGAAAAAAACTAAGGCATTTTAATCAAAAGTATAAAGCTGTTTTCAGTACCTTTGCTGTTTTTGGAAATTTTAGGCCACCGCTGCATCTTGACATTTTTATTATCAATGTACTTGAGTTCAAAATCTCTTACAAGTTCACAAACATTGATGTCTATAGACGTTTATTGGCCGTCGTGGTTGATATGTTTTTTTCCCAATATGATGACGTCAATAGACGTCCTAAAATATACGCTCGTAATTTAGCCAGATTATTTTGAGATGCGTTGTTAGCGTGGTACATTGTTCCAAAGTCTCTTCCAGAATGTCTCTTTCAAGAACACTATTATAGCTGTGTATGTTATTACAAAAAGACAGCATGAAAATCACATGTCTGCATATACTCTCATACATATTTACCGATAACAGCACAAAATTTTACAGATATTATAAATGCTGACAGTAGAATATGATTTACTAAAAAAGAATAATAGGAAATATTTGTGCATAACATTCTAGTAATCGTTTTAGATTCTTGCTTCTATATAACTTTCAACATATATTGATTCAGTCATTGCAGATAAATTTATTCTTCCACTTTTATTTAGTTAACAAAATCATGCTAGCTCTTTTATAAATACATAGTTAAAAAAACAGTCGGTTTATTTTGATTTAGAATATCCAGATCTTTTAATTTTACAGGCCTTCATTGACAAAAATGCAAGAGTCTATTTAAGAGTTACTCAAAGTGAATTTTAAATTAACTTTTGAGATTCACTTTGAATGAACAGATTGCTAGCTGCCTCACGTCGTTAAAGAAACATAACTTTTAGTATTACTCTCTGCTTCGCAGAATTTTCTTCTTAAAGTGAGAAAGTCTATTTAACCTTCCAGCGGGCGCGCTTACGCAAATTTTACGACATTTCGTGCATCGTGTTACATATATATCGTGTTATTTTGCAAAAAATAAATGCAACTTTTATTTATGCTATCTGTATTTATTAACCTAATAGTAAACAAAGATTTTATAAATAAAATTGCACTTAAATATATCAAATAACGATATAAATATGTAATAAGGTGCACAATTCAAGTATCTTTTGCGAACGCCCGCCCGTTGGAAAGATAAAACCGAGCAAGATAATCAAGTAAACAGAAATAACACATACCAGCAGACATGAAATCAAACTGTCCTTTCTTGTAAGCATCAGAGGTAATTGCCTGTTTAAATAAGTTTTGCGACTGTTTGGCTTCGAAATTTCTTGAAATCTTATTTGTTTGCTCTCCAAACAAGTGAGTGTATTTTTTCCTAGAATGAAAGTTTCATTTTTTTTTATTGTCGTAGGGGATAGAAGCTATTTACTTTGTCTGTAAGCGTTACAAATGACTCAAGAGATCAACTAAAAAAAATGGGATTAGAACCACTTCGGTAAACTAAACAGGCAAGAAATATAAGTGCTCTCCTGTATCGCTTTCAGTCTTGTGGACAAAAGATACAAGCTCCAAAAAACTTCCCAGAACCATCTTGAATGAAAAGAGTGTGATCAATCATTTAGCGGTACAAAGTTCTAAGTAAACGTCAGCTTGAAGGTTTCCAAAATCAAATAGAAAAAAGATCGATTTTTCTTTACTATACACAAAATTCTGTACAAAAGACTTACAAAGCGTAGCTTTCCTTTCACTTCAGCGAATATTTTGCAAAAATAACTTAAAATTTTTATTCTTTCGTGGACCACTTAGGCCATGCTCAAGGACAGTCTTGACTTTCAGAACGTATAATTATTTTGCAGACTTTGAAAAAGTATAAAACTAAAGAAAACTTTCTGAAGGTAGAGAAGAAAAATTGAGTTAGTAAATAAAAATATGTAAAAAATATATAAACTTAAAAAGGAACAATTTTCGCAAAAGCTAAAAGTAAATTAAAGTTTTAAAATTAATGAAGGTAACTATATAAAAAGATACGTTTCTATACTTTATTTTCTACATAAAGTAGATTCCTATTGCAAAAAATAATGTCTTTTACAAAACAGCTCATTAAAACTACGAGGAACTATAATAGAATTTTCCTCTTAAGCATGATAAAAAGTCTTAAGCGTATTGATAGTGTCCATTGCTCAATAGCAATCTTTAAAAATTATGGAATTTTTTTTCGCTTCCTTCGTATTCACTTTCTTTGATAGGAATTTTTATTATTCCCTGAAACAAAAGCAGCCTCTCATCTGTTAATATATCAAAATATGATATCTTTGTTATTAGTTTCCTTATATAATTAATTATAAGCTATGAAGAAACGTTACTTTGTATAAAATGTGAAAAAGGAATTTTTGCCAGCCAGTATTAATAAATTTTGCGGTCAAGATGTCTTTCATTTACAAACTTACTGGAATTATTTTTCTGTCGTTCCCTTCAAATTACTGATATAATAGTCCAGATCCTCCGGTAACGCTCTGACGTCACCAACAATAAAACTCGCGCCATAGCGCTGCGAGACGTTAAACAGCATTATTTCATTGTTAGAGAACTTAATTTTAGTAATTTTAAATTTAAAAGAGTAATTGTCTTTCTAATTTCAAATTTAATAGCTATAAAATAGCGAAATAAAATTTTCTATCGATTGATATAAAATTTATCTCGCTATGATCAATAGTTCCCGAGAAATTTTAAGTTATGTTAATCCTATATTTCAAATTAATATTCGTTCTTCAATAGAAAGTAGTAAATTACGTCAGTGGTATATCATGCGCGTGATATCGTTTGGACGTCAAATTGTATCTGAATGCAATCGTGGCAATGTTGTTTTCTCGCCAAGGATTGAGTTTGCCTCCAGTGACGTGAATCTACCATTCGTTCTCAACCGCCGCCAGTTCCCGTTAATTCCAGCTTACACTATGACTATCAACAAATCGCAGGAGAAAACTTTCGATCTTGTTGCAATTTACCTCGGTGAGCCTGTCTTTCCACATGGACGACTCTATGTTGCACTTTCAAGGTCTAGGATTCCCAATCACGTTAAAATTTACACAAAGACATCTGAAGAACAAGGAAAATTATTAAACAACGAAAAATACTTCAAACGGAATGTTGTTTACTAAGAGGTTTTTTGCATAAAGAAATATTTAAATAATATGAAAATAAAAATATTTCCTGTCATAATACATATGTTTATTTTATTTGTTTTCAATCAATGTTAAACATTTCTCTCGCATATATATCTATTTAAACACATCAAATTTGAAGGAAAATCTCTCGAATGAAGAGGCAATTTGCAGCCGTCAAACCATGACGGGTGATTTTCTAGTTAACCATAATGATTAATACAACTCGACTTTTAATTCCTGTGCCAATATATTTATACTTATTTATTACACAGTGATGTAGTTAGGAGATTAAAGTTAAATTTATAAAACATATCAGCTTTATTTCCAAAAATCGAACATAATAGTATTATTACTAACAAGTTTTTAATACTTTTTATGTCTGATTTAATTATGCAGTGATTTACTTAGTACATGAGAAACACGCTTTTGATCATCTTAAACTTGATAGCAATGGATTCACTCTAATCTCTAATACTGCACTAAAAAATCTCTACATCTTCATTGGTTATTCGGATATTTTAAATTTGAAAGTTTTACTTACAAAATCTATAAAAATGTTTCGTAGGTTTTTCCAAGAGGTCATTTGTAAACTTTAAAGCATTCAGAAACAAATCAAATTTACAACAAAATGACATGTCATGTTGTAGCCCCTTTGCGTTTTCGACTCTATGTCCTATTGCAAAAATAATCTGTTTCTCTTTGCCTGACCTAATCTTAAGTTTCTAATTGACCTGGCGTACACCCTAGCACGGTTTCTAACGGACACCCTGTATATTAGAGCAATACAGCAAATGTCCAAACTGACTGTAATTAAATAAGTAATTGTTCTGTAAAACCAAGTTATTGTTCAGATTGTGAGGAAGAAATTTATAGAGCTAGATGTAAAAGATGCGTTGTAAAGAGACTCCAATTAAATGAGAAATTCTGCTGTAAAACTAAGTTACTGCTCAGATTGTGAGGAAGAAATTTATAGAGCTAAATATAAAAGATGCGTTGCGAAGAAACTGCAATTAAATAAGTAATTGTGCTGAAAAACCAAGTTATTGTTCAGATTGTGAGGAAGAAATTTATAGAGCTAGATGTAAAAGATGCGTTGTAAAGAGACTCCAATTAAATGAGAAATTCTTTTGAAAAACCAAGTTACTGCTCAGTTTGTGAGGAATAGGTTTATAAAGCTAGATTAAGGGGTCTATTCACAATTTGCCCCAGTTTGGGTGAGACGTCACTTTTCGCATGTTGGGAAGAGTGACGTCTCCCAACCCAACCTGGGGTACCAGAGTAGACCCGAATAAAAGATGCGTTTCAAAGAAGTTCTTAATTATCCAAAGCAACAGAAAGCAGAATCTCAGGATAGTCATAGGCCATTAATATTACGGGCGAATAGCCAGACGTCGAAGGCGGCTAGTCCTCTAATTAAAATACAGAGCCAGATTACTTTCAAACGGAAATGAAAATATTTCATTTCAACAAGAAGACGATAATTTTCATCATAATAAATTATTCAAATATGCGTGTAAGTAATAAATAATTTTAGCTTTTCAACCTGTATTTTCGCAATTTACATCAAGAATTTAATACTACACTATTCTGTTAGGTAATAAATTTTAAATATATATATATATCTATATTTAACAACGAAACCAAGTCCGACAGAATAAAATGTACAGCTTTTGGTTAAAAGTAATCGCGTTTCCTAGCCGAAGGAGGAATTTTAATCTATTTTGTGTCCAGGATGCTTTTAAGAGTAGCGTCTAGATTTATTATAATTAAGACTTGTTTTTTGAAGTCAAGAGATTAAAACATTTTCCGAAGTTCAGGGTGCTCTTTTTTTAAATTCCATGTCCCGCACCATTAAGATGTTTAATTAATTTCCTGCGGCGATTTCTTAATGTTATGCCCAGATGGTTAAAAGTAGATAACAGGTTAACAGGTAACGTCGGTGTTAATTTATATTATACCTAGAATGGGTACCACTTTTAAAGGAATATAGAGGTAAAATTGATTAGGTAGAAGCTGAAAAATAACAATATTTGCTCTTAGGAAACTAATTAAATTTTGAATGTGTGAACAGGTTTCAGGATCTTCATAGGGCATCTCCGCTAAAAGATATATTTGAAAATTTTCTGACGAAATCGATTCTGGGAAAGTTGAATATTTCGTGTTTTATCTTTTATGAATAGTTGTCTGGCTGCTAGTTTTACTGTTTCATAACCACTCCTAAAGCAATATTGGCATATTTGAAAGTTTGTATATTTAAGGCGTATGAATTCAAAAAGATGATTTATGGTAATTTTCTTTACATATTATCACATCTATTCTTTGATCTTAACAATTGTTGATTTTTTAAAAATTTTCAATGAATTATATTGTTTTCACCGCTATTTAAACAGAATACGTTAAGAAGTTAGTTCTCTAACCCTGTAATGACGGTTTGGGTAGTCCCGGGCGCTCCGATAATTTTCACTTAATGATGAGAAAACTGGGTTTCAAGCGTTTGAGTGGATTTAAGGATATGTAGGAATTCAGTATCAATCGTGAACTAGTTACATTATAATGAATGGTTTTATTCTAATGTCCATTAATCCTTTCTTTGTCGGATTTTTATTCGAATCTCCGACAAAATGATTATGTTTTCCATTCAAGGCGGTTAATCTCACCGCGAAAACACGAGGAAAATAGAACTATTTGCGCCATTTCTTAGCAATATTCCGAAATACAAAAAAATAATCGCGAAATATAACGAGACGTGTAAGTAGCAATGAATTCATTTTAAACGATGCAAGTTTTCTCGTCGTTGCATGACATGCGACGCCGACCAAGAATGGGTTAAATCTTGGTTTGAAGCTCGAAGGGACTTCATTATATTTATGAGAAGGGAAGTTCTATGCTGAAAATCTATAAGCACAATTCGAAGTCATCGGTATGGAGTTAAAATAATCGCATTATTTCCGATTGTTCGCAAATTGCAAAATGTAATAAGCTTACGTACAGTACTCTTATTATTATTTATGAAAGAAACATTCATAATATCCTAATTAAACTCATTCCATTAAAAAACCATCCAAAATTGTAAAAAAAATTTAGAAGTTTTAGAAGTGCTTTCTCTCCAATGTTAGTGCCCGCATCTTCTTTTTTTCTTTTAGTTGAAATTTCTTGATTTTATCATTAAGAAGCTCAACCTGCTCAAATATCTCATCTTCAAAAAAAAATCTATATGTTTATTTTAAAACAATACGCATTCTAACTTAATAACTAAAGTAAAATATATAGTCAATAATTGAATGCATTTTTATATTAATATGGATTTTTAAAATTTGAATTTATTCATAACTTGAAAATATGAAACAATACTACAAATTTTAATTGAAAGCATCTGATATAAGCGATGTGCAAGCAGAGGTAGCGATTGGGTAAAAAAACTGTTGGGGCAAAAAATTAATAGACATCTAAAAGTACCCGGGAATATACCCAGATACCAATTTTAGTTTGAAGCAAAGTTGCAGCAATCTTGGTCTGCATATCTGCAATCTTGCAGCAAGTTTGACATGGCAAGAGTGCAAGCTTGAAACAAGTTATTGCAAAGAAGTTAGTCACCACAAGTCGAACTTGCCGCAAGTTTGTTGCGTCAAACTCATTGCAAACTATACCAAAAACAGAGTACGCAGACGAACCTCGAATTCGAACCCCCGACAACCAACTCCAAGCCAGTCGCCCTAGCCACTCAGCCAGCGTAACTCTGATATGGGAAGACAGATTGCGCTAATAGATCGTGCATCTACACGTTTTATTTTAAACTGTTTTTTTCATTTCATTATTCTAAATTTTGAGTTCAGAATATGATTTGAAGTCAAAGAGAGAGCAATTTTCGTTAATAACTACGTTCTGCTAGTAGAATAAATTATGAAATTATGGTTAAAAAGTAATTACTTTTAAAAATATAGGACAATTGATTTTTTTATGTTCAATTTTTTTATGAAAGTTAAAATTTTAACCTTAAGAAAAAGGCGATATATATTCTTCTTTAATGTGCGAGTTCTACATTTAGTAAAAAGATTGAGAATTTTTCAAATTCTTTTTGACCGCACCTCTTCGACCCCACCACTCGCCACCATTGTGTGCAAGATTTGAATAAATTACTTAAGTTTGCCAATGGAACAAGCTTCTGGGCATTGGTAAGATGAGAACTTTGTGTTAATTGACAATATCTTGTGTTGATGGTTGCCAATAGCATTCGTTAAACTAATCATTCCAAAATGCGAGTTCGGTATCCAACTTGTTTGAGTTTCATTATATTTGGGGCAAAGGTAATTCTTCGAAATGAAATCTTGGTTGACGAGTAATCTCTGGTAAATTGGCAAAAGGCAATCGCCCTTTAATTTATCTCGTATTGATTTTTCCGTTAATTTCTCAGTTGTTTTAACTTGTTGCAAAAATTTTACTTGTTTCAGACAGAAAATAAAAAGAAATGGTTAAAAATGATAAGATAGTTGTAAATAGTGCTTGTTCTAATTTTATTTATAAGAAAACAAAATCGAACAATGAAGCTTCAATTTAAAATTATAACTCAAAATGATTTTTCAAATATTTCATAAAAAAAAATAACATGGACTTGTCAATGGAATACACCATTTTAGCATCAATTAACTCTAGACCTTCTAATTTACACAACTCTACTATTGAATGAGTGAATGTTGGTTTAGATATCTGCAAAGCCTGTTTCTTGTCTCTAATGTATCTGATGGGGATGCCCAAGGTATAAGTGTAAAAAACATTTATTCTTTTATGTGTTTTTTTAACTTTTGAAATGCTTTGTTTTACTCTTTTTCTTTTTTAGTAATCGTCAATAAACAATCTGTTTTAAATTTGGCAATACTTTATCAATATATCTCTGATGAGAAAAAACTTTTGCAGCGTTGGAGTTTTTCGTTTAACTTCAGTAAAAATATTTAGAGCGTTGTATAATTAAATATTTATTTAACTTTTAATTCACTACTTATAGCTTAAATTGTATCCATATTATGATTTGAAACTGCATTGAGGTTCTTTCATTTCTTTTGAAATTTATCTATTTTTGAATGACACGAAGTATCTTGTTACTAAATAGCTTAGTTACTGTATATAGAATAAAACTAATTGTGTCAACAAAACTACGAAACTTACTAAGCTTACGAACCACGATAATGCATGTGAAATATACTTTTTGCATTTTAAACAGAAATAAATTAGATACTATAAGAAAGCACAAAAATAAGAGTGTGAATGAAATTATTAAACATGCAAACTGTTAATACACTATTATAAAACTGCATTTATTGTATAAGTTTCATTAAAGGTTGACATATCTGTGAAGGAAAAAGAAAATCCTTGAATTTTTTGGGAAGCTATTATATAAACGATATTTTTTTCTAATTACATTTCTACATACTAAACGTGGCTGAGTCATCTTTTAAAAAATTTGATGCCAATTTAGAATTTGTCTCGCTCAATGTTTTAATTTTCCGTAAAACTAAGAAACAAAATGAATTGCTATCATAGATTTGTCTTCACAAAAACTACGAGGCAATGTTATATAAACAATATTTAATTGATTATGCTAAGTAAGTATCGAGCGATTCTTTGACAACACACTTTTGCTAATGATGAACTAGAAATTCTGTAAATAAATGAAAAAGACCATCTTTGAAATAAAAATCATAGAAATAAAATTTTATTTATTAAAAAATTGAAATATAATTGGGGAATATTTTATAAAACTATACGATATTTTATTATGTGTAATAAATTATTATTACTAGTCGCCTTCGGCGACCAGCTCGTTCGCCCGTCTAAATTATATTTTATTTTTGTATTTTATATTAATTATAACATTACTCGTCGCAGTTTCAGCCGCGAAAACTCAGGAAGGATGAACAAAAAACTGAATATTTTATTGTATTTGACAGATAGTAAAATATTTAAAGACGTAAATTTTAAAATGCCAGCGATACAATTCTGAATGACGCATCGCAGCTAACGGAACTTATAAACTGAGTTTCAAATAACTTTCACCCAATTCATCTATCACTCATTGGTAGAATGATTAACGCTGCATACGGTCGTGAAAGTCGAACTGGGAAAGTCGGCAAAAAATTCATAGACAATTAAAAGACCCGGGAGTATAGGAGGTGGACAATAAAATTTAAAAGTTAGTTAGTTAGTTTTCCCGAACCCTATTGCCTTTTTGTAATTCCTAGGTTCAGACTGTAATTTCGAGTTTCTAATATCAAATTTGATGAGTTATCACTTGAGGAAATTCAAGTTTGGCGGCCTTACTGTACTCTTAAGCCTAACCAAAATTTTAATAAAAAATTACCAATAATGCAATATACAAAAATTATCTGAAAGCGTTTTCATGCCTCACAATTTTAAAATGGCTGGGAAGCATGAGATAAAATGCTTGAAGAAAGTAGAACTTGAATAATTCAGTCCACCTCACACACAATAAAAATAAACAAACCTGAAATCAAATGCTTACTTGAAATCAATTGCCACGCTTTATAAAAATTTTTCTTTGAAGCAGGTGCGACAAAATAGTTCAGAAATGCAATGAATACTACAATGAAAATTCTGCTTTTGAGTTAATTTCTCAAGAAAACAATTTAAACTATCACAATCTCAACAATTGCAAAAGCGCGTGAATAAAAGATTTCTTTGAAATAATGATATGGTTTGAATTTTATTTACGACACTAAAAATATTGTTTCAATTCATGTGTTTGAAGCGTTTTGAAACATTAATTAAAATTGAGCAAAATGTCGCATGGAAATAAGATAGGTGCTATTGAAAAACTAATTTTTTATCTTTAAGATAATCTAAAAATTGTTTTTTTATGTGTGATAATAGGATACGATGTTATTCCGGAAAAACGTGAAAATTTAAAGTAGTTTTTAAATAATTTAAATTCTAATTAAAATTTCGGAAAAATCCTTTCTTAGTGAACACCTACTCCCCAAGAAGCAATCGCCTGCCAAATTGCAAGTTTCTAGTCGCAGTGGATTGGAAGATTTCGTGATGAGTGAGTCAGTTCATGGTACTTGCGTTTTATATATAAAGATATTATTACTTTATTTGCTTATTTTTTAAAAAATTGATTAATTTAAATTTAAAGTTTAAAAAGGTAATTTGAAATCTCGTTATTTCACTTAATCATGCAATCATTAATCTTCATGCAATCGGTTAAAAATAAATTGTTACTTGTACAAGATGTTGATGAATTCGTAGCTTTCAAAAACATATCTTCAAAGATAAGGGAAGATTTAAAATATATGCTTAAGTTTATTTGTAAAAAAAAATCAAGTGCAGTAAAACAATATTCAAATTTAATTTTTCTAAAAGTATTGAAAGATTTCAGTAACATTTTATTAAAATCCTATAAACTTCTTATACAAATGAGATCCTTTTCTCATTATTTAAGCGCCACTTTGTTATAGAAGGAAACGCATTAGGAAATCATCTTGAGAAATACGAAGCCCGTCTATGTCATCTATTTTTGATACATTTCACGTCTTTAAAATATCCTACATTCAATTTAACTGTTTCCCAATAGATCCGGTGTCCTTTTATTGAGCAACCTACGCAGTCTCGGAACTAATCACATTATTGGGGTTTCATCAGAGCAACAAGAAAGTCGTGATGCAACCATTCTTTACAGTTTGACAAACCGTAAAAATCCTCGGCCATTTTATTTCTGTGTAGAAGAATACTTTAAAGTATTTATGGGTCTTTATGGTTTCTCAAATAATGACGATGTTGCATTTTTCTTGATAAATCTTTAAAATAGCACTCAAACATTTTTATGACAGATGCCTAGGATGAAAGGCTGCCTTTGTTAACCTATGGTTTCATTCATTAGTCTAGTAACATTTTTTCAGTGTTTCAGAGTCGAACCTTCCTAGGTGAATAATGAAGATATTCTGAGAAAATATTCTACCCCACGAGGCTCAGTGTTATTTGACTCTGTTAAAAATTGACATATTTTATTGAGGTAACAAAATGCTCCTTTTTCAGATGTTTTTAAGTAAAAGCAAGTGGTTAATAAATAACGATGCTAAATTATCTCGGGTCGGAAGATAGGCTCAATTTTAGGTTTGACTAGACTAAAATTTACCAAGTTATAAGCCTTTGAATTTCATCACCTTAGGCCAATCACCGACAACCGCTTCCTCGAGGCGTCTGTTGGTTGGCGGATAACTGAAAAAGTCTTTATGAACAGATAAATATTCGCCAATGGATTGATTTCCAACAAAAACAATACTAATAAATAATTTTGTCTGAAACGGCGTCTGTTTTTTGTAGTCAAAAATTATTTATCTTTAGTCAGAAGTTCTGTGGCGACCGAAAGATTACTATCTACGTTGAATGATGTTGTTTCCGATGATAGGTGTCGACGCGGATCAATACATTGCTGAAAGAGGCTTTATTAGCAGATTAGATGCATTGTATTGTATGTATAAGTATTAGCCAATGAATTAATTTCTTTTAAAATAATGTTATTTGTATAATATTTACTAATTGCAATAATTACTCTATTATTATTATTACATATTGTATTAATTACTTATTTATAATCATTACTTATTACATTAATTACTTATTGTATTAATACTTTCTTATTGTATATTATTATTAATAAAAAATTCTGCCCACAAACGTTGGTTTAAAAAAAAACACGAAAACCGGTTTTTTGCAATAACCGCCATCCCTAAGAGGAAGCATAGAAACTAGAATGAATTTCACTTCCGTAACGAAATATATTCGGTTTCATTTCTCGTACTTCCTGTGCAAATGTCATCTTTCTATCTTTATTCATTTACGAATTAGTATTGGCTTTTAAAACTGCATCATACATTTGAATCACCCTGCATTTAAAAGATTATTAATTATATATTTTGATTATGTAATATTGGAGCTAAGGAAAGGAGAATAAAATGCAAGAGTGCAGTGGCATTTACTTATTTGACGCCAAAAATTAATAGAAATTTATAGGCGTTACAGCTTCAATAAAATTTTATTTAAGCTAAAAAATTGCAATACGGTCGAATGCTATAAAGACACCATCATCGTCAGTTTTATTATACAAATATATTTCAAAGTTAGGGTAAGAAAAAAGTATACTTTGGGGAGAGGAATTCGATTTTCTACATCACAAAGAAGTATTTTATTCTAATGACTAAAATTGTTTCAAATTTTATCGAGCATTTTGGGGAAATTATGATACAAATTTGTACAACCATTTGAATAATTATTCTTGATCAAACTTAGTTGTTTCAGTAGTCCCATCTTCTGTGTACTTATTATTATCGTCTTGGAAGAAATTGCTTGTTCTGAAAAAGTTAAAACTAAGAAAAGATGAAAAATACATAGAAGATGGATAAAATAATGAGACTCAATTGAGGAAATATAAAGAAAAGATACGTAAACCTGCAGGAAAAAGAGCAGAATAAATGTTAGCTTTAATAAATGCGCTTCGCACAG
>BGPR01032925.1:0-17253 GCA_013235015.1 Araneus ventricosus | reverse complement strand
TCTGAATACCAGTCTTGTTGCCATTTATTGAGAGAGAGGTTCCTAAGAACTTTTTTCAGATGACATTTCGGGGGCTGAAGATGCAGGTGAATCTCTTCTTTAGTAGATTGTTTAGAAATGTTGTATGCTGCCTTGTTACCGAGGAATCCAACATGCGCCTTAATCCAGTTAAGTTTCATTGATGAGTTCTGAAGGCGGGCTTGTTGTGCTTCATGGACTAATGGATTATAACTTTTGAAGGAAGAAATTGCTCTGACTGCCGACTCGCTGTCACTCCACATTGATGTTGCTATTCCCTTAGAATTAGCCCAATTTATAGCGTCTTTTATTGCTACGGTATTAGCTGAGGAAACGGTATTATGTGGGCTTAGTTTTGCCATTAACTGATGAAATTGGACGTTGTTTTGAATGACCCAGAAAGCGCATCCTGTTTCACCTTCTAGATGTGAACCGTCTGTGTAAATAGCCTCAGCTGGGAGATGCAGGTCAGAGACTATTCAGACCCTATCCTCTAAATCAAAATGAGCTGTATGAATGATAATATTAGGATTTGGGTGTTGAAAATCCCGATATAAAAAGCTTGAGCCTTCCCAATTCAATCCCTGCGAAGGCGACCTACTCTAACATGAATGGACTCCATTTGATCTTTGATGTGTAGGGGAGTAATGCCTTCGATCACTTGTAGAGATGCTCTTGGAGTGGTGGAATACGCCCTAGTGATGTTGAGAAGCAAGTTTCTCTGTGTTGAATAGAGAAGCCTTTGTTGCCTTGAGGTGATATTTTTTGCTCATGCCTGTGCTTCATGAAGTAAGATTCTTTCTATAGCTCTAAAATAGATTTTCCTTTTGATATTTTTATTCAGACCGCAGTTTGATGCGGCGCTACATTTTATTTTTTGATAAAGGTTGTTAGTTTTATTTTTTAATTCGGACAGATATGTGGCGAAATTTACTTTATCGTAAATAAAGAACCCTAGATATTTGACACCTTATTTCCTTCTGAGAAGATTACCTTCCCTGTCCAGCGAGGTCCGTTTCTATTTTTGTTGAAATACATATAGTTGGATTTATCTGCTGGAATTTTCAGATTATGTTTTGTAGTCCAGGATTTAAATTTATTTAGGGCTTCCTTTGCAAGAGATTTAACTTTATCCTTTGTTTGTGTTTTTATAAGAAAGATGTAGTCATCTGCGAAGGCTTGCAGATGAACTCCTTCTTGACATGATTGAGTTAGAACTTCGTTCGCCGCAAGATTTCAAAGTGCCGGAGCAGTACATAAACCCTGTGGGCAGCCCCGATGTTAAAGTATTAGTAGTAGGTTTCATTAAGATTTGAATTCATTGTGTACAAGTTTTGAAGTAAATTTCTTAAAACGGTAAACATTTTGATAAAAAAAAATCAGGAAAAAATCTCAAAAAAGAAATATTATGAATTTAAAAAATTAGTTTTCTCTCACAGTAATTCAAATTATTTCTTTATAAATATTTCTCGTAACATTTGAGCAAAAATTCGAAAAATTTTAATTTCAATGATTTTAAAATATATACAAAAAAGGCGTAACTGCATAGAATGTGCTTGATATATTAGATAACCAGATGAGAAACTACCCCAAAAAAATTACTTTAATGTACCCGTGATCATTCAAGTTTAAATTTCAAGTTCAATAGTAAAAGTCTTTTAATAAGTGTGTCATTTGATTAAGACATAAAGTTCAAGGTCCGTCTCGAATAAACAACTTGTAGCTTCAAAAGTGGGCGTCAATCTAGCTAGCTAAACTAAATTTTTAGGCAATAAAATCTATAAGATATTTTTATAAATTGAATTAGCGCTTTAATATATTTCGAAGGACTAACACCTCGTATGAAACAGTATAATTAAAATGGTAAAAATGTGATTTTTTTCCTGATTTGCTCAAATCTGGAGAAATTTCAGAAATTAAAAATAAATTTCACACACATATACCAATTCCTTTGAGCACAGTATAAAGGAAGAAAAAATTTTAATTTAACCGAAAATTATATTTTCATAATTTCTCTGAAACAGAATTTATCTTCTTGGTTAAATTCAGTATATTTCAAACGATTTATAATCAATACATTTTTATTACGAAGATTACTAGTGAGAAATACACTACCTTTTACAGAATTAAATTTTAGACTTTAAATTTATTAAAAATATTTTCTGACGGTTTGCTGCCTTTTATTCGATATTTTCTTCTGAAAAAAAATCTTTAGTGACTTCTCACTTTGGGTCTTACATTATTTATGAAATTTCGAGTGGCCGAAAGAGTCGCTACTCCTCTTGTGAAAGCAAAACTATGTCTCATAAAAGCACAATACATTGATTCAGGTTTTTTCGAAGTTTATTTCAATAAAAAGGAAAATATAATCCTTTACTCGAGTAAAACAACAAAGGTGAGGGATACTCTCTGCGCTAGCCTCTGATCTCTGACTTACATTTTTCTTCTGCATTTCAACGAGTAGTAAACTATACCTGTTATTACATGGTCCGCTACTACAGACTTCAATTTGTAAATGTGTTTTTCTAAGGTCGACAAGGATAAAAAAAAGCTCATTAGGATGAGAAGAAGCTCGATTATGAGCGCAGGTATTTCTTAAATCGTGAAGTACCTTTCAAAGAAAGTTTCCTGTTTGAAGTTTTAAGTTAGTTCTTTTTATTCGAAAATGAGTAATTAGTTGTACGAAGGAGATGCAAAACTAAATGTCCTCAATTAATTTCGATTAGAAAAAAATCAAAGTTCGCTCTTACTTGTCAGAAAAGGATTCGAAGGCAACATTTAGTCATTTTCCATACTTTTGTTGGGGACTCACATGTAACGGCATTAAAAGGAAGCACAAGAACGGAATACACAGCAAAAGATCTCATAGCAAAGCACAAGCGTTAGGCAGAGAGTGAAATATATATAAGGAAAAAAAGGAAGTAGCCCGCAGCGCCACCATGCGACACTCTTGTACATAAAGAGAGTTTCAACAAGAAGAATTAATATTTTCAATTACTTTTCCATGTCGTTGTCAGAAAAATATGAGTAATTTAATTTAAATTTGAAACAAAAGTTTAATCCCTCAATCAACCATGACTAGATCCTAAAGTAAGAAGAAGTAAAGTTTTGTTCGGCAATTTTTTTTTGATACCCAAATGAGAGATTTGTGGATTACAGAAATCAGAAAAGACCCTTTTTTCGTTCTATAACTACGATTCGAAAGAATTTATATAAGGCAGTAGGTATTATAAACACCAAGTGTACAGGATAAAGTGATCAGAAATAAGTATTCAGCCATTACATGTAGCCTATATAAATATTTCTCTGTGCGATTCCACGAAAACTCGTTATTTACGTTACAGGATTTGGCAACATCTACAACAATTCATGTACCACGTGATTTCACATTCCAAGCGTAAACATATGAGAGCAATTTGGTTTGAGCCTTCTTTACGAGGAATTACACATGAATCTCAGTTTTAAAGTTAAATTTATTCAAACAATAAAAGAAAACGAATTCAACGTTGCGAATAAATTTATTGAAGAATGTTTTGAAAGACATTTAGGAAGAATGATCAGCATGCTTGCATTTATGTGTTGGATCATAGCGTTAGTATGGAAGAATGAAAATCTGCTAATTATCCCATTGAAAAAATGTAAAATTTCTTTCAATAAATGATGTTTTAACTGCCATTAAAATTTTCTAACTGTCCAAATAAATGAAATATATAGATACTCTTTCGGCATAAAGTCTACGCAGCTCAGCCTCTGTTATTCCGATCCACAGAATACGGGTTTTGTCCGCGATGTCTGCTTTTGGAATTTTTCCCTCATAGTCTTGGTCGCATGACCAATATTTTGGAGATTTTAAGTTTCGGTTAATCTTCTCCTAAAACTTATGATTGTTGAATTCAATATTTTATTAGATTTGATTCCTTTTTCCAAACGTAGTTTATTATCGGTCCAAATTTAAATATATCCTAATCTAAATTTAATCCCTATGACATATTGCTTTAAATTTTAAAAAAATGAAAATTGTGTTTGAAAACACACTGTTATTCGAGTACTAAAAATTAATTATTTTTATTTTATATATTTTCTATATTTCAATCTTTCATTTAGAATTTGTCATTATAAATATTAATTTTTTCAATAATTTTCCCATTAAATTCCCAAACAGATGAAGCCAGTGATAAAAAAAATTAATTAATCGATTAACTGATAATTATATTTTGAAAACATTAAACTAATGTACTTTCATTAAGAACACACGAGGGTACAAAGAAACAGAATGGAAAATACCTTTAAATAACGTTTTTTCCGCTGCTACAGTACCTGCAATTAACGTTTCATCTGAGGGTACAGTACTTTCAAATAATGTTTTATTCGCAGATAGAGTAACTGCAAATAACATTTTATGCGCAAGTACAGTTCCTGGAAATAACGGTATCCACATCACGCTCCCGCCGGCTCTGAAATTTGCACAATCCAAGTGTGACCTATCGGTGGGTCACGTCAGCGTGAGCGCGTCAAAGCAACAAACGCAAATCAGTTAAGTTTAACTATAATGATTTGTTACAATAATTGTGCTAGAATAACAATAATTGTGCTATAACAATTATTGTTCTATTGTTTTTTTCAATAATTGTTCTAGGATAACAATAATTGTGCTAGGATAGCAATAATTGTGCTAGAATAACAATGTTTGTGCTATAACAATAATTGTTCTATAGTTTTTTCACAATAATTGTGCTAGGATAACAATAATTGCGCTAAGATAAAAATAATTGTACTAGAATAACAATAATTGTGCTAGAATAACAATAATTGTGCTAGGATAACAATAACTGTGCTAGAATAACAATAATTGTGCTATAAGAATCATTGTTCTATGGTTTTTTACAATAATTGTGTTAGGATAAAAATAATTGCGCTATAAAATAATTTTTCTATGGTTTTATAAAATAATTGTTCTAGGATAACAATAATTTTTCTGTAACAATAATGTTCTCTATGATTTTTTAACAATAATTTTCTTGCCTTCAAGATTTGCTACCCAATCCTCCTGGAGGCAGGCAAGCGAAAAGGTGGAAGAGCCTCCTAAAATTAAAGATATTATTCCTCGTTTATATAAAAGCACCAATTGGAGAAATTTTGACTTTAAATTTACCAAAGAACAATTAAATTGTTTGATAATTTCAATCATAAAATATGAGCAAACTCTTCTACATTATGAGGAAATGTGCTTAATAATCTTTTCATAGATTTAAATAATTATGAATTATACATGTATTTCATCATATATTTCTGACTTCTGAATCTTCTTTTTAAATGCATTTATCGCTACAAAGCTTGATACTCCCTATTTGCAAAGAAGAATTGATTTTCTCACAATAGCAATTTTTAATGCAAACGTTCTCTGAAACTTTTTTTAGTATGTATGACTATTCCGTAACAGAAATATTGTACAAAATAATATGTACAACGTTTTAGCAATAAGTTTTCTGAATTTAAAGAGTAAAACTCTATTCTACAGAAAAAAGAAAAGAATTCTACAGGAAGTGAAAGCAAATTTAAATTACATTATGAAAGACATGTTTCAAATTTACATAAAATAACACATAAAATCCAATTTTTTCTTCGGTGTTGAAGAATCGAGAAAGATATAAAATAAATCGGTATAATGGATACAGAACGAATCTCATACGGAAGCATGGAATGTTTCTTATAATTGTATTGCTATTTAAGATGAAAATATTTTTTTTACTTTTCTTATGCTTCATAAACATTTTGTTTTTCATCATTCTTTATGTGGATTGCATAAATGGCGTAAATCTATTTTTTATTCTTTTTATTTCACTTATGGTTTTTTTTTGAAGAATAAAACTTCCTGGGTAGGGATTTTGTATGAATGACAAAATATTAAATGACTTAAAAAAATTAAATAACTTGAAGAAGATAACACTTGAAAAGGTTGTTTTTATTTCTTATCTGCAGACTTTTCCGTCTTCTAATAAAAATTCCGCATTATTTGTAACTCACTGTCTTTTTTTTCATATTTTCTTTCATTTTCACACTCAGCTGTTTACCTATTTTTGTACCAGCGGTTTTCTCCTACTGATTTCCATATTTGAAATATTTTAAAAAGAATGAATCACACTAAATTTTAGTGACATTTCTAATCTTTTATTTTATTATAGAGCTTACAGATTCTAATCACATGCACTAGACATTATTAGTTATTTAAGAAGAATAAACTACGTTTAAAACAGAACGTTTCTACTGTCATTCTTGGGAAATTCCAATGATTAATTGTAACACAATAATATAAAGCACACATGTTACAGTCCACAAAGGCACCTATTATTGGGAGAGCCTTGCTCTTTTCATTAGACATGAGGATGACACTAACCTGTTCAACATACATACGCCCAGTCTAGTGTTGATGTTTTTGTACAAGTTTAAAAATTCAATAAATGCTATCTGGAGGGAGGCTGGGTGTCCGAGGTGAATCTGTAGTCTAAGGTATGGTTCTTATTTCCCAGTGGTCCTTGTTGGTCTTACACCCTAATGGGTAGGCCGTCCGTCGTGTGGTTCTTGACTTGACATAACATTGTCCAGATTTTTGACCTAAGCCTATACAGTATTTCAAATAATTTTCCACGAGGGTGACCATACTCTCGTACATAGCTTTCTAAAGTTCTTAGGTACATTGTAATTAATTTATAAATATGGAGCAACATTCACCTTACATGTCTTATAAATGTTGCGGCAGTATAATTTTTCTTCTATGAACGAACTGGCACATATACTCTACAACCATTACGATTCCGTATGGACGAGTTTTCTGGTTTGTTTATTATGTTTTTACTGACCTTTTTCCGGCAACCCTCCGATTTAAGCAATCGCCAAATCCAGTTGGATACTGCATCAAGCGCCAAGCTCTAATCAGGATTTTCCTTAGTACATTTTTCTGAAAAATTATTTTTTAATAAAACGTTGAATTCTGTGTTCTATAAGTTTGTTTAATCCTTATTATTTAAATCTGTTAATAAAAGCTCTTAAAACGACTAAACTTCAATTGCACGATTGTAATTAGCTAGTTCGTTCAGTTAAAAATTCAGCCTCCAAACAAGCCTTAGAGATGACCAAAAAAGCGATAACGAACAATTATAAAAGCTTTTTCAAAAAATGAGGCTCCTATTTTAAGTAAACATTTAGAGCTACAACAATAGGACCATGAAATTATATTTTTTCAAAGCATCCTTAAGCCACTGCATTAGAAAATTGTACTTGAAACATAAATTAACATCTCTAAACAGAGTGTTGATATTATACAGATTCCCATTGATTCCGTCCCCAAGTCAGTGGTTATGGTAGAAGTCATACTTTAAAGGGGAGTCGGTATCCCCTATATCGCTAATGTTAAATTGGCCATTTTTAGGTACCTTTTTCTCACAATGTATTATAGATACATGTTTGAAAATTTTTATACAGTTTAAGTACACATTTATATTAATACTGAGCGGATTTCTTACAATAATATGGCTTGGTGTTTTTTAAAAAAAATTTAACTGTATGTCACGATGAATTTGTCAAAAATTGTCGTTTTCTTACACGCTATCAGCGATAGTAAGAAATATTTTTGAAATAATAGAAACAAATCTGCTCAGTATATACATTTACATAAAAAGCATATGTGATAAAAATTTCAAAAACCTACATGCAATAGAATTTGAGAAATAGATACACGCAGTTTCAAAAATACAATTTTGAGATAATTCAAGTTAAAGGTAAAAACATTCCCCTCATCAAAAGATTCCAGCATACTAGTGTGCAATCTATGCCTTTTTTTTAACCTTTAACTTTCATCTTTGTCTTATATAACTATTTTAACCCTCCTTCCTATTAATTACAGAGAAAAGACATATTTTGCCCTCAAAACAACATACAATCTCCATACGATAACATTACGTTGAATAAATTAATGCACATTTTCTAACGATTTTCTATATATACAAGTTTTAAACTGTTTATACAGTTTAAATAGACATTTATCTTTATACTGAGCAAAATACTTACATTAATATAGCTTTTTTTTAAAAAAATTAACTGTATGTCACGATGAATTTGTCAAAATTTGTCGTTCCTTACACGCAATCAGCGATAGTAAGAAATATTTTTGAAATAATAGAAACAAATCTGCTCAGTATATACATTTATATGAAAAGCATCTGTGGTAAAAATTTCAAAAGACTACATGCGATAGAATTTGATAAAATGATACTCGCACTTTTAAAAATATTTCTTAATATAGCTGGTTGCGTGTTGCTAAACGGCAATTTTTGAAAAATTCCTTGTGCCATTCAGTTAAAATTTTTAAAGATTTTTAATGTAAGAATTTTGCTCAGTATAAAGATAAATGTCTACTTAAAACTGTATAAACAAATTAAAACTTGTATCTATAGTAGATCATTAGAAAATGTACATCAATTTATTCAACGTAACATAATCGAATTGAGGTTGGTTGTCGTTCTGAGGGAAAATATATCTTTTCTCTGTAATTAACAGGAAAGAGGAATAAAATAGATATATAAGTCAAAGATGTAAGGAAAATGTTAAAAAAATGCATATATTGGAAAAAGTTTGCTCAGTATATGCATTTACTTGTATAGAAAAGGTGGTAAAAATTTAAAGAGTATGTGTTATGCAGTTTTTGAGAAAAATGTTTATACAGTTCTAAAAATACCGTTTTGCATTATTCAATTTAAAGAGAAGAAAATCATCTTATCATAACATCCATGGTTCCCTGGAATGTATACTATACAGCCAGTATGCCTAAATTTTTAAAAACTTGCAATGTTGCTTAATTTCCCTCATTAAATGTGCATACAGCATCATACACACCAAGGGAAAGTGCTTCAATTCGCACGAATGTTGATTTGGGAACACGCGGAAATTTTATAATTCCCATCTGATCTATTTTGAAAATTCTGATGGAAAGAGGTTTAATTAAATATTTTAATGTGACTGAAAATTAAAATTAATAACACGATTGAAGAACGACACAAAACGATGAATAATAACTTCCGAACTCAGCGATTTTCAAGGAAAACTACGTTTTTCGTAAGGTCTTCAAACGTTTATTCCAAGCGAATGAGCGCCAAAAAAACGTAAACAGAGCTAGGAAGAATGCAAAAACAGTTACAGTTAAACTGCCGCTTGCTCGCAGTCAAAAAAGGGATGATAATTGCAATGTGTAATTGCCTTTCAGGCGATGCAAATAGTTTTTTTTGCGTTTGTATTTTTGCTGTCCTTTCATTTCCGCGTTCTTAACCGCTTAACTTACCAGCCCGAGAATACTCGTGCATCGAATTATCGCATTTTTGGTCTTAAAACTAAAATTTAATCATTAATTATCTTTATAATTTAACACAAAAATTACCTAGAATCCATAAAAATCTCAAGTATTATATGCCTTCTGAGATGAATAAAAACTACAACCATTTTCCAAAACAGAAGGGAGCATCTTATTAGATAGCAAAGAAAATTATTAAGTTAAGTGGTTAACGTTTAGTGTTTAAAACTTTTAACAGTGTTTTTAAGATGCTATTTTAATATTTTTAAGATTCACTGATTGCAGATTTTTTCTATGTGTATGTTCTTCATTTTGTGGCTGGCCTCTGTAACTGGAGTTTGCTCTGTAGTGTGTTTTTCTTATTAATAAATAAAAAATAGTAATGCAATAGTAGTATTAATTTTCATATATGAATACAGTCAATAACTGTATTACGAGTTTTATATAAAGATGAAATAAAATTCACTTTATGGAAATGAATTTTTGCTTATTGAATTTTCAAATTAGCATCATATATAAAGCAAATCAGCATAATATATAGAAGCATTTTCTTCATATCTTACATGACTGATAGCTTTAAAGCTTAGAAGAAGAATATAAAATATGCAAAAAATTAATTACACCTGGATCTGAATTCTTTTTGTAATGGGTTAAATGGATTATTTAAATTTCTTAAAAATAAACATTGTGAAGATTCCAGGCCAGCTGTTATAACTGGTCTCGCCAAAGTAGCCACCTGGACTGTTGGAAATCTCAACAAAGGAGTATCCACGCAAAAGTGTTTTCTTCACTCCCTGCCTGATAGATGATCTTCTACGGATCTAGTGATACCTTTTCAGAGCTCCTCCTATTAATAAAGGAGTGATGGATGTCCCTTCTCAGTTAAACTGTGACAACACCACCCATAGCCCAGACTGTTAATTGCCGAGATTGTAAATAGCCATAAATCATTCGCCTGGGAAGAGACGTGGAAGGCGGCACACTTGCGGACGTCATCGACTTACGTAAATGAGCCAGCCACTAGAAGAGAGGGGAAAGGAACCTCATCGAATGCGTAGCCAATCCTCACGAGTTGAGCGGACTTTGTTTCCGGAAAAACGAGAGGATTTAAGATGCGCCGTGGGAGAAAAAAGTTAGTTGTTTTTGATCGTTCGATCATCTCTCGTGATCAGATTCCGATCTTAGGATCGTGTACCAGTGTTGGATCTTCGGAGCGGTTTTCGAAGTAACTACGTCCCGTGCGACCAATTGTGAATCTGGGAGAAGAATCGTTCAAACCCCGACGGAACGTCATCGTTAAGAAGCTGTACTCTTCTGTTTAGCTATTTCCTGAGAGCGTAACTCTGGTATATGAACTGCACTTATTTTAATCCAAGATGTGCGGAAGCTCATGAGGGCTTGATGAACTTTACCCTACAGGTTTGAAGTAGAGCCGTTGCTCTGAGTGACTTTAATTTCTACTTGCTGATTCATGCACAGGCTGTCTCAACACCATCCTGTAATTACCTTCACGTCTATGTTAACTGACTTAGTGTTCAACTAAGATCAGTACATAAGCACTTTACCTATTTTTGGTGAAACCATATTTAACCAAGACTCTTCCAGTGATTTGACATAAAATTAATTATAAGTTGATGATTTACCCTACCCGTGGTCTCAGAGACGTCACGGCATGCATGGTTAAAAATGAAGACAGTTAAGTTGAAATTAAAGAACTGAATTCTTGCTTCTAAGTAAAATGTACTCATTTTTTATTAAAATATGCTCATATAAAGAAGTACTTGGCAAATATATTTTTTAATACATCATTTTTCCCATGTGCACTTTTATATGATTCTTAAGCGATTAGGTGTTTTATGCGTCACATTTTACAGAATAATTCCTTCGAAAATCCGTTTCTACATGCAAATGCGATTAAATAAACTGTTATTGACTTTTAGAATTTTTTAGTAGAAATGATTTCGTGGAAAAACAAATTGAAAGAAAACGGGTTTAAAAATTTCTTTACAAAAATATTGAAATAAAATTAGCTTATATCAAACTAGTTATTTTAAACAACGATAACCTAACATAAATAAGTCCGGAGGTTACAATTTTATAAATATTTATCATTACCATATTTTACAACAGCTCGAAATAAGTTTAGTAGCAATTTATAATTTTTTTGCAAAATTAAGAACTTTAAAAAAAAAATTTTATTACACCATCTTCCCCTCAATGCATTAAAAAAACCATTCTTAATTCTATTTGTCAAATATAATTTGGTTCTTCCATAATGATGAAGTTAACACATTATAAAATGGCTTCTGTGTAGCCAACCTTACAAAAATCGCGCTTAAGTTGTCAGTGACGTCACTGGCAAGACGAATCTGATTGTTTCAGTTAATCATAACCGCGGTCTTCGACGGGAGAGTTTTAACAAAAGGGAAAAGATCCTACGTTTCTTTCCGGACTAATAAAACTGGTTACAAGGACTGAGAAGCGTGACGGACCTCCCAAGATCGCGAAACATCTCGTAGTGAGATAATGCCATAACATTAAAAAAAAACCAAATTAAAATAACAGAGGTAGAGATGGCTTGAGGAATTGTCTCAAATCAAACGCATTCACAAACAAAATGCATATTGGTTAAGTACACTATCAGCTGACACAAATCAGAAGTTAAAACGAAAATTTAATATATATATATATCAATGTCATGAAAATCAATAAATGTTGAAATAAAATGGAGAGACTGTAGTTAATCGGTAAAAGCGTATAGATGCCTAAGTAAAATCTATAAGAACCGCTAAAAAATTAGTAAATCGTATATATATATATATTGCAAAGTTTTCAAGAGAATAGAAAAAGTCGCTGTAAGTTAGTTAATTAAATAAAGTTATTGTAAAATATAGCATATCTTTCCCATTTGGTTGAAGCACGCAGAAACATTTTTTAAGTATCCCTGTTCGCGCCCAGTTACTAGTTTGAATCCTTTTTTAACTTATAGCAACCATTTGACACCACCATTTTGCATCTCTGTCAGAGTTACCAGAATTTGTCTGAATTTCTTGTGTTCATGTTGGTGGAAGCACCTCAGCTCCCCCAAGTATTTTCACACCACGTATTTTTATTATAAATTGATACGCATAGCTTCTCTGCCATGAGTAACGCATTGAATCATGTATGTCATTGCAGTTT
Source organism: Araneus ventricosus (assembly GCA_013235015.1). NCBI lineage: Eukaryota > Metazoa > Arthropoda > Arachnida > Araneae > Araneidae > Araneus > Araneus ventricosus. The sequence goes on along the minus strand of BGPR01032925.1, from coordinate 4,715 downwards.
CTACATATTCAAGATTATTATTAGAGTTTCAATGTATTAGTTCATATGTAGCATCGCAGTTCAAAATGTTCAATTTTATTTTTTATGCTCGCATAGCATTTAGCTCTTGCATCAGCAAAGCCAACTTTTGCCATCAAGCAGCATATATTGAAAGTAACCTTGTATATATGTAAATAAATTCGATATATTTTAAATAATTAATAACTTCCGCTGTATTGACGAATAAATTCAAACAGTCTCTATTTCTGGAGAAAAAGAAAAGACTTCATTGGTACCAGTGCTCAGTTCAGTTACTTTATAGCAGACAGACACAATGTGCCGCGATACGTTAATCCGTAGCGCCAACTGCATTGATCACATTTCCCAACACTATCAGACTTGTTCATTTCTAAAACATTTCTATAATAGTTTTGCGAACAGGTTCAAATTAAAGCCAAAAGCGATGTTTTTGTTATATGTCCGTCATGGTATTGGAAATGAAGCAGGAAGCCCGATAAACCACTACAAAGACCATTGACCTAAAAAGCTTCATATATTTTACAAAACAATACAACAAAAGTTGACAGGAATAACTTTTATCGTTTAATCAGTCATCGTCAGGAATACCATATCATTGAGTTTCTTCTCAAAAATATTCTTAATCACTCCACACCAATGACAAATCATCAAGAACTCGAAGGGAATACTTCTAAGAACAAATATTCTTCAATCTAAACGCAGCTTTCTCTCTTTTTGTAAGTTAAAATAGTAACAAATGTTAAGATCAACTGCACATAAAACATGTCTGAAATGACTGGTGATAAATCATGAAGCATCTCACTTAAAAATTAAATATTTAGATATCCAAGTAAAACTGAGCGAAATAATCACTACAATACTTCATTTTCAACACAATTTAAATTTTAGTACCGTGTTTGATAGATTAGGCAAATTGTTTGCAAAACAATCAATAAAGTAAATATATACAGAAGTATTTGACTATTTACTGCAGATGAATTAAAATCTTATTTAAATATTATTGAGTTTAAATGCCGCTTTCAACTAATATCATGTAACATTCTTTTATTTCTAATTTGAGCAAAATCAACAAAGTATTTTCCAGAAATCTCGATCAATTTTAAACTTTTCACACTGCCAAGACGATTCCCAGAAACGAAGTTAATCACACTTTAATTATTTTAAATCTCTCCATTCTAGCTACATATTTAAATGCAGAATTAAAACAGAAGACGAGATTTGCATTTGTTTTTATTCGTCATTCTATTATTCGACAAACGGAAGCCTTAAGGCCAAATAAGACATTCTTGTATTAAAGTCATTATTCATTTACTTACGCCCTTATCACTAACTGAAAAGGAGAAAAAACGAGCATGATTTAATAACCCAGGCCTAAATTCATTATTTTGTTTTTCTTTCCAGATACTACTTGCTGATAAATTAATTTGGGCGTGTAATTAAATTCTCAGAGAGCCTAATTACTGCAGTTAGTCGAAAGCGACACTCTTTCAAAGATGGCGGCTCGCTAGGGTTAAGCTATCGAATGATCAGGGAGAACAAAGCTAGTTTTACCGCCATTAATAACGAGTTTACCGGACGGGAAACGAATGATGCGACATTTTAAGTAGTTTCGGTTCCGAGTTCAGCATTCTAACTTTTGTAATACAGTACATTAGTAATAACATTTGTAATACAGTACATACATTACTCTCGGTGATTTCAAATCGAACTGGTGGAATTTCTGAAAATGGTCTGGAAAACTTTTATCATTCTCGGATGAATTAACACGTCTTTCAAACGGGAGAAAAAAGAGGAAAAGGATGTACATTCAGAGGAAACAAGAGCTGAACTTACTGGCAGCGACAGGAATGAAAAATAAATTCAACTCTTTAAAAATTCAGTTTTAAATGAATCGTATTTTAAACACAACGCTTTGTGGCAACCGAACGGATTTAAGAGGATCTACTCAGAGACAGTCGATGGCACCAAATTAATAAGTTTCAAAAGTCATTTTGGAATGAATTCTACAAATTTAATGAACTACGACCCTTGTACTCATCAAATCAAATCAGCTATCAAATCACTCTGGACAAAGCAGGGGATATCAAAATAAAATCAACATTGGGTTAAACTGCGTTGGCAATGGAACTAATATAAGATAACTTCCAATAATTCACGCACTGCCAATCATTTTTCTTATAAACTAATGGAAGGAATGACTTCAGAATGACATATTGTTTCAAGCTGGGAAACTGTTGAAATGCTGATATCACCCATTTCAATTCACTTGAGATCGTTTGGCTTATCCATTTCCATTTACTTAACGACAACCAAAAGCATGGCGGATGGGGAGTGGCATGGCATACAGTGATCATCAAGTTAATGTAAAGCAGGACATTCACCAATGTTCCACTCCACTTTTTGTTGGAACACAGAATACCAAACTCATTCGCCAATGTTAAATCCCAATTACCATTGAAATAGACTGATGGAGAAATTGGAATTCCAACGTAGTTTGTTTTTCATCCATCCCATTCGACAATAAAAGGAAATATGAGCCTTCGAGTGGGCAATAAATCACCTGTGTGTGGGGTAAGGGGAGTTGGAGACGGGGAATGTTCTTGGGAGTCAGACTGGAGAAATTAGGGCGGGAAGGGGAAAGTGCCTTCTCCAAGAAGATAAAATCCTCGTGTGGGGAGGATGAGTGTGAATTGGAGTCAGTCTGGTGGGAGGAGGAGGAGGGGAGATCGAAACAACCGGTAATACGCTTTGCAGCATCAGTGAATGACCCGCCCAAAACTATCGACTTGAATGGGTGGGAAACAAACCTGTCGTTGGTCCAAATGGAGTAGTGACAGTGTTTACGTGAATGCCCAGCTTAAGTTCAATAGATCGAAACTTTAATACATATAGTCAATTCTTCCGATATCATTTGACAATCTATGAAAGCTTAAACATTCTCCATTCAAATGGTAATCTCTTTGAACAGCGTGTTGCGGATGCTGTTTTCTTATAAAATGAATATTGCTATTTAAACTTCAAATATTTGCAACTGTTTTTTGAAACTTTTTATAATAGAACATCGAGTAAATCTAATTATAGTATTTTTTCTTACTTTTCCTTTCTTCCCTGGTTGGAATTTAATGCGGTATTATTATTATTATTTTATTTACATCTTTGAATGTCTTTTGGTCATCATTTCATTCTGCCTCAAGATATTACCACCCGGTTACAACAAGATTTGGATTTGTTTTCGTGAAGTTGAAATGTAAATTTCTTAATACGGTAAATATGTCGAAAATATTAAGACTAATCCTCTATAAATATTCATTATGGATTTCAGAGAAATAATTTTTTCCTTAATCAAATTATTTCTTTAAAAATATTTTTGATAAATTTGTAAATTTCTAATGATTCTAACTTTCAAAGTTTTAAAAAAAAAACTATTATAACTGAATATTGTTGATGCAATATGTTAATGAAACATATTAAAATTTAAGCAAATTCATCTATATTATATAAAACGCTTATGCGTGGCGCAAAAAGAGGACATTTATTTCTTTCTCCCCGTTGGCAACGACAAGTTTGTTTACCAATCTGAACCCTGACGCCAAGCTTTTCGCTAACCGAGCTAATCGGTTACGGATTACAGGACTTTTTTTTCGGATCGTCGACTTTTTTTTGAATTTATTTTTTTAAAATGAACTGTTTGCGAACAATACAATACAATTTGCGTAGAAGAGAGCAGCGTGCAAGGGAATCCCTGGATGAAGGATTTCAGCGAAGATCGGCAAGAAATGCCGCCGATAGTCCTAGGAATGCCAGAACCTTTTTTTGTGATATTAATTGTGTGCACTATTTACTATGTGTAAAAATAAAAATTACAGAATAAAGACCAGAGAACTAATTATACTTCAGAAAAGTTCTCTTGCACACTGCTCTCGGAGAATGATTAAAGTTGCATACTGTTTGCAACGTGTATATATAGAGAGATTAGATTTTTTTGCCACCGTGTTTAGCCTCACTGTGTTTTCACTGGAAGTGAATTACCACATGCTGCTTATGATGAATGATAATGTTGCATACTTTTTGCTTTTCTGTGTAATATTTCATAAAAAAGAGTGCATATTTAAAATTTTGGTTAAAAAAGCAACAATTTTATAAATTTCGGAAAAAACTATCTTATCAATTATAAAAGATTTAAAGTAAATAATTATTATGGGTTTTAATTTTGAATAGTTAATATGAACATGTTTCACGCAACTATATTCTTTAAACTGTCTTTCTTTAGCTAAAAGGTGAGATGGGCTACATAATTCCACGACAAGTGACGATCAAGAATTTTCTGAGATTTAAAACACAAATGACTGCACTGAGAAACACACTATATTTTTCTTGACTAAATAATTGTTGAAATAAGCATGTATAGAAGTGGGGAAGCTTTCCTGTGTAATATTTCATAAAAAAGAGTGCATATTTAAAATTTTGGTTAAAAAAGCAACAATTTTGTAAATTTTGAAAAAAAAGCTATCTTATCTGTTGTAAAAAGCTAAAAGTAAATAATTGTTATGGGTTTGAATTTTGAATAGTTAATTTGAGTATGTTTCAAGCCAGTATTTCCTTAACTGTCCTTTTTCAGCTAAAAGGTTGTAAGAAGGTTTTCATCTTTCTACGACAAGAGACGATCAAGAATTTTCTGAGATTTAAAACACAAATGA
>BGPR01032923.1:2458-17255 GCA_013235015.1 Araneus ventricosus | reverse complement strand
CTGAAAATAAGGTTTTATAAATATAATAAAATTAATCAAAAATATAAATTACAGGGATTAAAATAAAGACTGCAAACTTTAAACAGGAGGGCGGGAGACGACGATTATGATGCTACACTTTTTGAAAGCTTGTCATTTTCAAACATTAGGACGAACTACTACAACTGGTCTAGATATTTAAACAGTGTTTACTGCTTACACTGACATCAGTGATCATTTTATTTGGTGTTTTCCATTGTTTTTAGCAACTTTGTGGAGGCTATATATATATTTTGGGGGGAGAGGGCAAGTAGCAGATGTTTTATCTGTATTTGTTTTTATAAAATTTATTATGATTGGTCATCTTTGCGAGAAAAATAATAGCTGTGTTATGGAAGACTTTAAGAAAGAATATATATATATATCGTCTCTCCTCCGTGTTTTCTGATTTTTAAAGCTTTTCCATCCAAGTGTTATTGAAAAATAATAATATTTTTGCTTTTCTAACTCATAATTTCATTTATGTTCTAAGGTATAATAAATAAATCTAAATTTACTTCTAGAGCGAGAACGAAGAGACAGAAGAAGAAGAAAAGTCCTCCAGTCTTCGCATCAACAATAAGAATTTTTTTCAATTAAAAAAAACTTTTAACATGTTAAAATGATTTGTTGATTCAAAGGAGTATTACGATTCAAAGTAGTAAAAATTGGAGTTTAAATATTTGAGGTGAATATCATAATTTATCTCAAATGTTTGAACAACCATTATATTTTTTCGACCATCATATTTTGAATGATATTTCTTTGTTTTCCAGCAGGGCTTCGTAAGCTTTTTTTTCTCACTCATGCACCCTTTTCCAGTTGGACTTTATTTTCGTCAAAAAAAATTTGCCGTGATCCCAAAGTTGAAAAAATGATAACCAAATGAAGTATTAATCAATGATAAATAAATGAAATTTCAATTAAATATAATTATTTATCAAATTTGAATTGAATTTTTTAACCCTAGAAGATTTCCTTGACTTTTTTAATTATCATTTTTGAGCAGACCGAAAAAATAAACACACTTGAGACTTTTTTTTGTGATCCCGATATTTTTCAATGCGTTTCGAGTTTGGCTCAGGAAGTCTTGCACTAAAGAGTGACAAAAAGTTTTCGGCTGACACTTATTTATATGTTGTATTTGTTATCGAAGGAATTAACAAATTTTTTTCTTCATATAATTATATAGAACGAAAAGTTTGAAGTAATAAGTGTAAAATTACGAACAAAAAGTTTGTCTAAAACTAATCTTCAGTTAGTTTTCAAATTCTGTTTCTATTTCTCTGAAATATGAAGGTTCTAGCTTTTACCCTTTATGTTTTATGCTATTTTGCTTTTCATATTTACACGTTTTTACATGCTGTACTTGATATCGAAAGAATTTACAATTTTATTTGAAGCACGTTATATAATTGTCTAGGACGAGAAGCTTGCATTAATGTGCAAATTTAGGAACAAAAAGTTTGTCTAAAACTTATCTTTTGTTAGTTTTCAAATTCTAAAGGGTTCTAGTTTTCACAAACTTATTAAGGGTCATAAAAGTGGAAAGGTTATCCAAAATATGAATTAACATTAAAATTTGGAATGTGATATCACAATTATTTTGTAAAAGTGGTTGTTGATAGTTAAAAATAATATGTTTTCTTGTTCGATTCGAAATAAATGCTAGTCTACTGTAATACTAATAATAAATATGACAATGATTTTGAAGCTTGTGATTTGCAGCTTTGTATTTTTTTTTTAAATTTTCACCTACACCAATTTTCTCAGGAAATGAGTTTCATTAAACATTTAAACATCCTTTTGCTAGTCATATCCAAATAAAACCGCTAAAACATTTCAAAATTTATCAGCGAGTTATATCTGAAAAGAATATGAATTTATTACGGAAATACATTCAAGAAATCATTCTCCTGCACGAAAATTTAATTTAATTACATAGAGGAAAATTCATCACTTAACTCGTCTCTTCCAAATGCATATAATAAGGATAAACGCATTCCAACTTGAAAAGGCTTTTATCGATAATTCGAATACTCGCCCAAAGGAACTCCGCAGCTCGTAATTCAAATTGTTTGCAGTTTTATGCCTTTGCAGCTCTGGCTGCATTTCAAGCGTATCTTGTCAACAGCGTCGGGAGTCTTAACAAAACTCATTTCTGCACAAAAATAGGCGGGCAAAAAAATACAAATGAAGAGGTAATATATGTCTGAATATTCGTGAAAATCTGATAAGTTTTCAATGGTGGCGATAAAATCGGGCAAACGACTTTAACGTGCGGAACACATCAAACGATAGAACACGAACTCCCGTCCCCTCATCCTATCTTTTTGACAGCAGATTATCTTATTTATGTCCCTCTTTTGATCACGTTAGAGAACCCTTCAATAAGTTATGTCTTCCTGCTTCGAGTAAACGCTTGAAATAGACGATGCAGTAGGAAGCCAGTCAGCTTCCATTTGGCGATTTTCTCAGAAACCAGCCAAATTTTTATCTACTTTTTAGTTTGCTTTTGTTTTTAAGCATTTGAAATGCAAATAAACAGATATTCAAGTTCATCCGCATGAAAAAAAATTATCTGAAAGAGTCCTAAATTAGAATCTGTTCATTTATAACAACTTACTTAAACGTAATATTAATACTTCAGAATTTTCTACTTAAGTAATTAAATTTTACAAAACAGTTGAATCGGATGCTGATAGAGAAGATTAGTAATATATATATATATGTAGTAGTGACAGAATGTCAGAGGAATCGCCAGAAATTTTTATTTCATTTTTAGTTTGCTTTTATTTTTAGCATTTGAAATGGAAATAAACAGATAATTCATGGAAAAGAATAATTTGAAAGATGGAAAAGAATAATTTGAAAGAGTCTTAAACTTGAATAAGCTCAGTTATAACAAGTTATTTAAACTTTGTTACCTATTCATACTCCAGAATTATTTATTCGAGTTATTCAGTTTTACAACACAGTTGAGTCAGGCACTGTCATACAGAAGATTTTGTAAACAATAAATTATATACCGTTGCAATATCAGGAATTATAAGAAATGTTTTAAAATTTCATTCATACTTTATGGTGATCGAACATAATATAATTTAGCTTGTATGCATTTCTGTGAATATGCTTCCAGAAAATTATTTATGGGAGTTATTGAGGCATTGCACAAGAGTTAATGGGAATTAGTGTTGTGAATTTGGGGTTCACTATACAAGCTGTATCTAAATTTTTGCAGTTTGTTATGCAAAAGTTAACGATGCGAAGCCGTTTCACAATATTATTTGACTATTATATTATAATGCATTAATTAATTATGGAAAAGGAAAATTAGAATTTTTCTGAAATGTTTTGCTATAAATAATTTCTTAAATACTTAATTTTGGAAAATGAAAATTAGAATTGTTCTGTAATAATTTGAGAAAACATCTTTCGCAATTTACATCTAAATCTACTTCCGAGTTGGTTCTTAATTGTATAATTGCGTTCCATTCTGATGTCGTTCCGTTTCTGATTGGGAAGCAAATCAAGCATATCGAATTGGAGAATTTTTTTTCTTATCACGCTATTTATGATTAATTTTCAAATATTGTTGACGAAATGTCATTCAGACCACTTGGAATTCATAATAAAATTCCGTTATGACTTACTCTAAAGTAAACGTTTTAATTGTTCAATTATTTCCAAGATTAACGTTTAATTATTTTCAAGATTAGTAAATGGTGTAATCAATGAAAAAGATGATAATTAATTGTTCGTCACACGTGACCGAAGCTAATATAAAGCACAATAGCAACAATTTGAACACACATAAATAAACAAAAGATAGGCATTTTTCACAAATGAGTCTTGCAACTCATTTGCTTATTTAATTATAAATAAAAAATTAAAAATATGGTCAGTAGAAATTCTGATTCATTTTTAAAATTAAGTAACTAAAGATGGAAAAAATACAAACAAAATAATTGTATATTGTATTTAATATGTATTATTTCAAAAAATTTCACAATATAATATTATTGCCAGAAGCATAATGATTAATCTTTTAGGATAAAATTTATTAATTGGATTAAATGTAGCGAGCTTGACTAAGCATAAATAGCGAGATTATTAAGATTTTACATTGAAATGCTTCTGCAATTATTTTCAAAATATTATAATTAATACGAAATCTTATTTATAAAGAAAAATTTACACATGCAACTTTGAAAGAAAATTGCATAAAAATACAGTCAGAATTATTTTAAAATAAAAGTTGAAAATTAATTCTTGCAAATTTCTCTCTTTAAATGGAACACATACAAATGAATAATTCCAATGTTTTATAAGATGTAATGAATGGATATGGCAAATATTACAATTGATATAGAATTTTAGTTACAAAGAATGATTAAAGCGTTTGAGTTTTGAAAAAAATTTCATGAAAATGCAGTCAAAAAGACTTTTTTTAACTTAGAAATTATTTGATTCAAACATTTTCTTTTGAACAAAAAGTATTCACACAAAAGTAAAATTTCATTATTTTTTAAAAATAATGAAAGGACAAGGTATCAATAAAATTCTTTCATATTTAACAGCCAGGGGTGTAGTGGAGCCGGAACACTGTTCCGCCATTGTTTTTTTTTTTTGTTGTTGTCGCGAAAAATGAATAAAAAATTGCGAAAACGTCCTTAAACAGAGCGATTTTTGCCACCCAGATTAGAGCTTTTCGGTACTGCTTTTAGAGCGTCCCAGGGCTGATAATTTTGTGACTACACCACTTGTTGGAAATTATACTCAGTTAACTTTCCTTCAGTCTCCTCATTCAATCTTCTAACCAATCACAAGCTGTGATTGATTGTGATGATGTCATGATACAATACTCACTGCGCGACGTCACATGCATCCCATGATTCCTTTCATGGAGAGCCGATATAAGGCAGTTAGTGATGTAGTTTGAACTGTACTTGTAGAACGTTCTTTATGTATGTGTCTTTGTCTTACGTGCTATGTGTTTAAAATAAACGATGATTAAACCAGTTTCTCGAACTCTGCTAATTTCCCCTTCACCATTGTGAACATTATTCTTTTTTATTTAAAATTTCAAAGCAGCGAGATTCTGTTAACCATCAGAACTTCAATAAAATTTCAATCTAACTGAATGAAGAAAACCTAAAATAATTTATAAGTTCAAAATTATAGCCACTGTATTTTTCCTTCGTTATAGTTCAGTTCAAAATTCAAGTTAGTAGCAGTTCAATTTTGAAGTCCATGAATGAAATATAATATACCAATTCGAATCTAAAGTCAACGACCCAGTGGTGTTGTCAATCTATGCAATCCCTGTTACTACTCGCTTCACATCCATGGAAAGAGATGATTGTATGTAATTAATGCCGTACTGAAAAAATATTTATTTATCTTATATAAGATTTTTAGTTCTTAAAAATGTCAGGCTTATCCTGAAGTCAAATAAATGATAATAATACTAATTTTAAACTTTGCGCGTTGTGTTTTTCAATAACCCAGTGTTCATCCAGGCCATGCCTCGTGGATGCTCAGTCAGCATGAGAATATTAACAAAGAGAAAAACCATTAACTGCAAAATTTTAATATTTGGTTGAAATGCGAGCTGAATTTAATAGAGAAGAAAAGAATTAAAACTCACATAAGGAGCAATGCCCTTACAATAAGTCAACCTGATGCAGAACTGAATAACATACATTTATTATAAATTATTAAAATATAAACGACAGTACACTAAAGATACTGACTTTCTTGATTACAATACGCACATTCACATTATAACATTAATTTCCTAATGACAGATCCAAAGAAGATATTCATTATAAATTATTGATGCATAATTAACAGCTAACCACAAGTTGTTCATGGTCACATTTAGAACTGAAGTGCATTTATGCAGATATTTCATATCTATTCAAGTTTACAAATAAAACAATACAACCTCTCACATTACTGATATATAAAACACAAAAATTTAAGAATAATAAACATTCCTTATGATGACTTTCATAAACACATGCATTAGGATATCATGATTATGACAATTTTAGCATACCACTAACCATAGATTCACAGAACAAATCACTGACTTTTGTCGTGACTATTACAACCAAATACAGATACATAACGTTAGACAACGTTAAACGTTAGTTCAGTGAAAGAACATCTGCATACACTCTGCCAGTTTTAAATTATGTCGTGAAGAAAAGTTGCGTGGATTTTCCCCTGAATATATTTAGTATCCGGAACGAAGTTATACACAATAGATTTTGTCTGAAGAAAAAAGGACTGATTTTCAAAAGGGGCAGGAAGGGTAAATTGATGGGGGGGGGGGGGGTTGGACATTCCGAAAAGACGCGGCGACTGGTAACCCCCTGAAGGATACTTCAGCTATATTCCTAAAAGTACAAGAAAGATGTTTTGTATCACTTCGAATTTTCTTGTACCTTAATATTCATGTTTAATAAAGAAAATATTAATCGTAACACAAGTTACACTTTATTTCAATCCATTTTAGACAAAGGCGATATTAGGAACATATAGTGGGCGATATTGGGAACCCTTTTTTTAGGATGAAAAATTTCGCGGTCGTAAAAAAAAAATTGTGTGTATGTTAAACTTATGTATTAGAGTTGTAATTCAGTTTATTTTTAGATAACAGTCCAGATAGTAGATTAGAGCAATTTTTAGACAAATTGCTGTTGAATTAGTCATCTGATTAAAATAATGGCTTAGGTGGGCGATATTTGGGGCCCATACCTTATATAGAATGATGCTGTAGTTGACATTTTTGAGGAGAACTGCAGTCGTTCTAAAAAGCATTAAAAGCCTTTCATGGCAGTTTTCAGACATTTTTTTAAATGGAAAGGTATTTCAATAAACTTGAATAAAAATTAAGATTATTCCAGTCTATGATTACTTTGAGAATAGTGGGAGTGAAGTTTTACATATCACCGGTGAATGTCAAACAGTACAAAGTGGACGTCAAATTAGTGGACCGTTTGAAGTTATAAAAACTTCGAAACGGGTAACACGCGCAATTAGGAAACGCAACATATAACAAATTGTCAATTCGATATTTTAAAGAGGCCCGTGAAGCTCATCGGGAACAAGCGACCAAGCAAATGCGTAAAATATAAACTTTGATGGGATCTCTGGAAATCTCGACCCTTCTACGCTTAATTAATTTTATTAAAATTTTTTGAACTCAAAAAAACATTATTATTATATTTTTAATTCGAAATCTTTCTTTAAACTCGCCTATATGTAACGATAACATTTTAAGCAAATTAATCAATAAGTAATGATAAAAGGAAGGTAATTTAATACAATTATTGGGAAAATTTAAAGAAAATATTTTTAATTAAGATGCTTTACTTCTTTGACTGGATAGTGGAGAATTTTACAGAAGGAGTTGAGGACAAAGTTTTGCAATCTTACAATTCTAAAACGCGACCCCATCTGGGACCGCGACTCATTGCTCAAAAAACCTTGCTTTGATAGGGTTAAGTAACCTTCTGGACCCAAATCTGTATATAACATTAAAATTATAATCAAATGACTATTAATTAAAGATCCAAAGAAGGACATTTGGTTTAATAGAATTACTTGGTAAATTTAAATGAAACGTTAAGTTGTTTTACTTTTTGGAAGGAGTTGCTATAAAAGTTTCATAACCTCAAAATTACAAAAAACTACTCCATACGACGCCACGACTCATAGCTTAGAAAACCTTGCTTTGGTAGGGTTAAGTAATCTTGTGGTCCCAAATCTGTATATAACATTAAAATTATAATCAGAGGACTATTAATTAAAGATTCAAAGAAGGGCATTTGGTTTAATACAATTACTTGGTAAATTTAAATGAAACACTACATTGTTTTAGTTTTTGGAAGGAGTTGATATAAAAGTTTCCCAACCTCAAAATTACAAAACGCTACTCCATGAGAGACCACGACTCATAGCTTAGAAACCTTGCTTTGATAGGGTTAAGTAACACATCTTTTGGTCCCAAATCTGTATATAACATTAAAATTATAATCAGAGGACTATTAATTAAAGATTCGAAGAAGGACATTTGGTTTAATACAATTACTTGGTAAATTTAAATGAAACGTTACGTTGTTTTACTTGTTGGAAGGAGTTGCTATAAAAGTTTCATAACCTCAAAATTACAAAAAGCTACTCCATACGACGCCACGACTCATAGCTCAGAAAACCTTGCTTTTATTGATATAAGTAACAGAAGTCAAGGATTCATTCTCACGAGCATTCAACATGGTATCCATATGAGAGAATGACTATCAAAGTTGGACCACTTACAGAAATGTGTACTAATGCAAGGTTCCATAGATTTTGTTTCACTCTTGATCATCAAGACGTAAAAGTTCACACATTTCTTCAAAAAAAAAAAAAAAAACATTTCACGTGCGCGCCTAGTTTGGCCTTTTTTTCTCTACGAACGAAAGAAAGGCAAGAAAAACCGTTGATGCAGTTTCAAATTCTGCTTTTATTTCGCTTAAAATAAATCGGCCTTCCTCCCCCTCGCCACAGAGGTAGCAGCTGGCATGACAATTTGCGGCACAGTATCTGCCGATTGCTGGCGGATACAGACACTCCATTTAGCTCTAACAACCCGTCGGATAAAGGATGAAAAAATGCACGTCCTGACACCTCCTCCTCATCAGATACTCCAGGGTTACTGCACATCACTCATTGCGATGGCGCCAACAGCAGCGCGATTGGCGGCAGAATTGCAAGAGATGATGTAGAGTGATGGAGCTGTTTTGAGGAAAATTCTACTTGTGGATGAAAGAATGAATCTCAAGTCTTTCAGGAATGTGTTCTCAAAGTTTATATTTCTAACTTCTCGTATACGTAGTTCAAAAAGAGAAAGTATTGTATCAAAAAACATTGGACCACGAGATTTTTGACGAATTTACGTTTTAAACGCCTCTGAGCCCGAAGCAACTGCTTTAGGAATAATATTTGCCTGTCTGTGAGAACGGTAACTCAGAAATGAAAGGATAGAGCCGAATAAGATTTGGCGTGACACACTTACACCAAAATTGTAGATCTGCTACAAGTTTCGGACAAAATCAGTCTAGTGAAATCTGTCTGTCCGTGTTCATGTGGAAACAATAGCTCGAAAACGCGATGAACTAGACAAATGAAATTTGGTGTAAGGTTTTATCACAAGATTTATAGATCTGGATCAAATTTTTGAACAAACCCGCGTGCAAATTGACCGTCCACTGGTCTGTCTAATGGCCCAACTAGCCCCATATCGCCATTCTTGTTTCTCATGAATGTAGAAATATATTTTGAAACCAATTCGATAAGCAAGTCCTAAAGTAACAATGAAGAATTATCTTTCTGAATATTATTTGTAAAAATGGAATTTATAACTTATAAGCAAAGAAATAAACGATTATTCATAAGTGAGGAAATTCACTCAGCTTAGCAAAAATTAGAAAATTCTGGCTGGTTCTTTAATGAACGCTACTTCTTCAATGTCGTTGATGTGGAAGAAGGAAGGCGGGATAATACACACTTGTCTGGAATGGCAGCGTTAAATACCGAAAAGTATTAAAAATATCGCGACTGGCCCAACGTGCCCCTATGGCCAACTAGCCCCTGTCTACCCTATATGCGAAAACCCAGAAACGCAACAAGCATGGTAAATGAATTTTGGTATGTTGTCGTAAGAAAGCAATCATAGAATTGTATCAGTTTTGGACCCATTTAGTCAGAAGGAAGCGATCCAAAATGAATTTTAAATTCTTATCACTATATGACAAAGATAAGAACAAAATGCTCCATATTTGTGAGAGCATACGCGTAATTCCCCAAGATGTAATCAACGCTCTCAAGATCAATATCAAAGAGTGAATAGTTTGAAGATGCATTCAAAATATCAAAAACATTACTAAGATAAGTATCTTGATGTCACTCTTATTAACAACCAGAAACTTTTCATTAGTTCACATTAATGTGTATTATAATGAGGAAATTTGTGAGCCGGAATAGTTGAAGGTTTTAGTTCCTAAAAGGAGTAAAGAAAGACAAATATGCATTCGCAATTTTGCTTTGAATCATATGTTTCTTTTCTCCATCTCAGAATGGCAACTATTAACTCTCTGAACCCGGCTAGAGTGAGAAATCCAGTACCTCAAAAACTGGAGTAAATTTTCGTTCACGAAAACGGAATGGAATCCTCCCTTTTTTTACAGAAATTCCAGGAGGACGACACCAAAGGTTGGGCGAACAATTGTCAACAAAGAAAGGAACTACTTTTCTCCTTAAAATTCACTCAGGCGCCCCAAACCGCCTGAATCCGGCCTCTGTCGAATGGGGCGGTTTGAGGCGGATTAGGGCTCATAGGGTTAAGGAAACTCTGACCAAATGGGTTAATAAATTTAGAAAAATATGTATGATTGGTTTTCTCTCATCGTATAAGCGGGCTTTATGCCATCTGCAAACTGAATCCAGTAAATTTTTCCGGAGCGGAGAGTTTTCTTGGGGAAAAAACACACAATCAAATCAAATTTTTCATGGCTCGTCGGAAAGGGGAATCCAAGACAAAACCTTCGACTTCATCCTCGTACTCGAGGTGTCCTCGCCCTCCATTCAGATGTCCTAAAATGTAAAGGAAATTAAAAAAATCAGTTCTTAGAATGCAACTCTTAAAAGAGAATATTAAATCTTGGGTTCCATTCGTAAGAGGAAAAAAATCTAAAGAAATTTATCTTTAATAGACTACTTAACCTTCGATTCATGACTGCTCACCATGTCAAGAAAATATTATTAACAAAAATCAGTGAAAGGCGCTATTGAGGAAATTAATTGTTCCCTTTAAAAATCAGGAGAATAAATCCAATAGAAAGAGCCATTTGATTACGTTATCATATTATTGTTGTAAAACGATTTGTTTCGTTAATTTTTACATGTTTAAGTATCGAAATATTAAAGAAAATTTCAGTTTGGGATGATTGGTGGATGAGAAAACAATATGTTGAATTCATTTTCTAAAATAAATCAACGATTGATACATACAAAAGGTTCCTTTATTTGACCTGTGCATGCAATTTTTTATTATTAGTATCCAATCGCGATGGACAGTAAAAGTTATTTCAAGTGTCCACATCACCTTCTAGATCTTTATTTAAAGGCCTTTATTTACTTTATTATACTTAAAGGCCTTTATTTACTTTATTATACTTAAAGGCCTTTATTTACTTGCCTCATTATGGTGTTAACAATTAGAGAAATTTTATATTTTCATCATTTAAAAAATTTGATAGCTTTTATTTAATTAAACAGGATTGATTGATCACAAAAAATAGTTTAAATAATAAAGTACATGGCAATAATGAAATCTTTAGAAAACCTTTTTTTTTTTTTTGTTCAATTAAAACATGACATGACAATATGCAATACGGCATGTTGATAATGGCTGACCGAAGAAAGGGTAAAAAAACAGCTCTAAGTCGCCAAATGTTTCTCACCTGCCAAATATTTCTCTTGTGCTGTCTCTTTGGCACTTAGAGTTAACCACCAGGTCGTCGCTTAATGAAATATGTATGAAGCCCGAACCCATACGCGTGGAAGCGGCACACTCGTAAGTTATGCAGTGAGCAAGGCCATAAGAGGACGACATCTGTTGTGGAAAGCAGAGGCAAACACATCAGGACGTGTCAGGTGATCATCACTCCTTCCACTGACAGACATTTTATGATATCAGTCAGGTGTTTGCCGCCGCCGTCTTAAACACAAAAAGAGTGGCTCGGCTTCCCCTGGAAGTGCTAATGTGCGCTGAACGAAGGATGATTGGCTTCGTTTGGGACTCGGAAGGGACTTGGGGAGTTCAACAAATCGTTAAGGTTGTACTCTGAAAACAAAAAAGTTGGTGAACTACACGATTTTGAATCGTAAGAGATCGTAACCTGTCTAAAAATAAATGAAGAATTTTTTTTTAATGTATTGAAATTTAATAACTAGGTAGGTATCGATAGAATTTTCCTTTTCGGTTGATATTATTCATGAAAAATATAAATAAGTTTTTCTCGGTCTTTATAAAGAATTTTTTTATTTATAAAGAAAAATATTTTACACTATTTGAAATACATATATCTCACTTGGAAGTAAAGTTGCACAATTCACTTTTTAGAAGACTTCGAATCAAGTATATTTATTTCTTCAAGACGTAATATCGCAGTTTTAGTGTCAATATTATAGCCGACGTGCAGTGAAGCCAACGTCTTGTTATTTCACGGGAAATAGACCTAAATAAATAAACTTAAAATTCCAGATTTTAAATAGTCTTCTTCCAATCTAACGACATACAGTTTGTGCATTTAATGTGCAGATAAAGGTATAATAAAAACAACTAGAATGAAATAGAATGTTTTAAATGTTATTTCTTTAGCTCTATTCCATTAAATCTCATGAATAGAAAGCAGAAGGTCTAAATATTCATACTATGGAACCAAAATTTAAAGATTTTTACGATGATTTTTGTTGAAAGATTTGATGATTTTTGATGAAAGAGTTTTGTTAAATTATAATAAGGCATAGCCTCTGTTAGGAACTAATCATTTACTTTATAGAAACCATTCAGACGAAGAAAGTTGAATTCAAAAGTAGTTATTAATCTGACATGAATTAATTCATTATTACTAATCTGCCATAAAATTATTCATTATAACTCGTCTAATAGTAAGATTAGTTTTATCCTACAAACGGTAAGACAAGTCTAGACTAATTACGACAGTAATATCATTTTCTTACTAGAATGGGAAAAAACTGTTGGCAATCCTTAACGCCTCATAATTATTTAAAAATATCTTAAGTATATTATTTTCTAATTATGAAATGAACGTGAAAATGTATTTATTTGATGTAAAATGCTTAACTGAGGAGAAATTTTGAATATGCTGTTTTATCATCCGGTAACTGAAATTGTAAATGGAAAATTCAATTTCTAAGGCTTTCTTTGCAATTCAACTTGGGGCTATTTTAAAGAACTCATTTTATCTAAATAACAGCTAAAAGTATTTAGTTACATTAAGCGACTAACTAGGTAATGTTAGACGCTCTTAATTAAGTAAATATATTATTTTCATAATTAGTCTCGATAACAAGATGTTAAGAATTCACATAAAAAGTTGTTAACAACAAAGTCATTGTAAATAAAATTTGTTTTTATTCTAAATACTTTTATATCCAAAAATAATTTACAGGACAAAATTTGTAAAAAACTTAAGCAAACATATTGAACAAGATGCAATAAAGTTGTGTACAACATATTAAACTAAAAATTAGAATTATTTTCATTTTAACAGATTATTCAAAGAGTATCAAAAATAGTTTATCTGAAAAAGACGACTAAAAAAGTAAATTTTTAATTCTTATTAAAATTAACGCAAATTATTTGAGATTAAATTATAACCTATGCAAATCATACTCATTTTTATTATTCTAAAACTTTCTTGCAGTATAATTATAATTTTTGACAGTATAATTAATAAGACATTCAAGTATTACAATTAATAGCTTTTATAGTCATTTTAGAAATCATTTTTATGCCAAAATTAAAAATTTCGTAGAATTACAATTCCAGGTTTCATTTCATTTTATTTTAAAGTAAGCCTTGAATTTTCTACATTTTGTTGGAATGAACCACCATGAGAGTGAACAAGTCAAGTGAACGTTTAATCTGAACAATTCGTGAATCTTTTTTTTAAATGCAATTCAGGATTTTTATCTTTTCCAATTCAATGTCCATTCCTGATTCGACGCATGAAAGCGGAAAATCTCTCAACCAGAACCACAGCACCAAAATGACCTGACTTATGGGTCCTAAGGAGACCATAGCCGCGAATGAATGGGCCCAAGACGTGTGCTTACTGCTGGGAAGAGATAAGTTCCCTTCACTCACTCTGTCAGAGGTACAAATTGATTTCCTCCATAATTGTGCACCTCCTTTTCACGGAGCTGATCATAAATAATACCACCAATGGATCTTGAGGTTTCGGGGCGAATGCAACTCGTCCCTCCACAAAACCGCCGTCCCTTTGAACGAGCGCCAAGTAAACTAGCCGTAACATCCCAGTCAAGTCAATTGCTTGTCCTTGCGGCGGGACGTCACGCTGAGAGCTTATCCTCCCGGGGGCCCATTGCGGCTTGTCCCCCGCTGAGTGGCGGACAAAGGACCCCCTTCCGAGTCTGACAGTCCCAGTGACGTCCTGGGGCGTCACCTATGGTCAGAAATGACAGACAACCGCGTGAGAAATGGGACGCAACTCAAAACACAGCAATCTGTTTTGGAGGGATGGCTGAGAGATGAGAGGGGGCGGCTCCAAACGGAAGGATGACTTGCTTTTAGGTTGGAAAGAATTCTTAAAATGTTACTATTTTTGCGTCACTACCATTTTTTGCTTTTCTTTTTTTTTCCAATTTTGCATAAAATAGTAATTGATCAAAATTTTTATACTTACACCATTTTACTTTCTCGTATACAAAGTATGTAAAGAGGAAATATTAAAATCATCAGTAATAACAATAATAATAAATAATGTTGATAATAAATCGGTTTCGAGGTTCTGATGAATACCCGCCTTTCAGACCTCTCTCAGTCCGAATAACGCACGTTTGGAACAATGTCTGCACGTTTGGAACAATGTCTGCGAGTTTGGAACAATGTCTGCACTTTTGAAACAATGTCTGCACGTTTGGAGCAGTGTCTGCATGTTTGGAACAATGTCTGCAG
>BGPR01032922.1:0-17256 GCA_013235015.1 Araneus ventricosus | reverse complement strand
CTCCAATAGGTAAATTACAATATCTAGTGTTACTTAAATCCATTTTATGAGGTATTCTTCTAATCAGGACCTCAATTGAATCTTCTTCATAGATCTTTTTTTCAGTTCAAAAGTGAATTTCATCTGTCCTTTATTATTGATATTTTTATAAAGTCGATGCTGGAATTTTAAAAATCCCCAGATTTCCTCCTCCTTTCTTCCTGCCTTTATCAACAGCTTCAGGCCCTGACCTTCTTTACTGTAAACACATTCAACTTTCTGTTTAACACTCTACTTTTTTTTTGTTTCCATGGCACCACCTTCCTTTTTTGCAACTCGAACTGGCATCTACAAACTTTGAATCGAAGCAAATTCATAATTCCCTACACAAACGTTTTTTCTCGCAGACTTATTTAACACTGCAGTCAAGTTTGTTGACCTTACATAAAACACAACAGCTAATAAGAGATTGCTCAAAGAATTGTACGACACCTATTGGATGCAGCTGATACTATGCGACCTTGAATATCGAATTGTGTGTGTGGAGTGGTATTTTGTCCCTTTGCAGCAAAATTCTACCCCCCTACGTAAGATCTTTCATGAAGGTCACAATGTGACTAAACAGCGATTTTCAAGAAAAATTATTTTGGCTTTCAAAAAAATCTTCAAGGACATATCATGTTTTGAGGAAAATTGAGATAGGAATTGAAATTAACATTAGGAGAAATACGAAATTTCAAGGGAAAATATTTTTTTCGAGATACTAGTTTTGAGATATCGAGAGTTCACTGTGGCAAAAACAACATTTCTTTTTATTTTACAGTTAATATTAAGAATATATAATTTCTCCAAAAAGAGGGAAGAATGAGAAATAAATTTCTCGTCCTTTTTTTTTTTGTTCTTTGCCCTTTCAAGAAATGTAATATTTTACAAAATGTAATGTTTTCACTATGCTTTTCCTTTGAAAATACCTTAATACAAATTAGATAATTAGTATCTAAAGAATTATTTTGTTATTTTAATTGAGTGATGCTGGAAATATGGTTTTGCAAAAAAATATAAAAACAGACTTGGTTTTTTATTCTAATATTCCTTAGAAGTTAAATTGATTCTATTATTCATTAAAAGTTAAATTCCTAAGAAACCTATATTCAGTGGCTAAGACTCAATAAAGTTCATTGACTTCAAATTGGCACCAATTTTACTGACTAATACAAAAAATATAAATATAGTTTCATGTTTAGATATTTACCTAATCTTCAATGTAGTCTGATAAAAAAAGAGAATTTTCTTGGCCTTACTTTTTGTAGGTTTTATATTGAAGAAAAAGTATTTTTTTCACCATCACTTATCTCTTTGTGCATCGCCAAAACCAAATTTTATAAAAAAAATCTACCAAAATTAATCAGAATTGAAAGTTTTGACCTTTGAATTTATTTCATCAAAAATAAAAAATGAATTGTATGATAAATAAGCCATTCTTATGTTCATTCCAAAATCAGGTGTACTTTCATTACTGTGAGAAAATGCTCAAAACAGCATTAAAAAAACAATACAACATACATCAACTTATTACTGGTAGATGCAGTTTTGAATTTTAATACTTAATAATTCACAGTTTGTACAGCTACACTGGTGAAAAAAAATACTGTGACAAATTCGTCTGTGAGTGTACGTGAATGCAGTCCAATAAGCAGATTACAAAAAAAATAAAGCTCTTTATTTTGGTATTCTGCCAAGAAACATAACACAAATATTAAAACAGCACTTGTAAAATTCACAACAGAGATTACCACAATTCTCAACACAGCACCTGAAGTAGTTTTATTAGCTCACCAGCTTACTTGCAGATCAAAAAACCAACTGACTCCTTGACTTTGAGAGTTTGCCTTTGCAATTTTCTGGGAGAAGTGACTTCATTTACACAGGAGTGACATAACTTAGAAAGTGGCACGAAATCAGTAGAAATATGTTGAAAGTTCGAGGTCCTTCTAGAGAATTCCACTTGTCACCAAAGTCGCCAACTTTGTCGCCAAGTGCAACACGCTGTCGCCGTTTGTCGCCAAGATTAGCATCTCAGGGAAACGTAACGATAGCTTTGTAACATTGCTCCCCTTTCAAAGACTGGAAGGTCCCGGCAGTCTTTGTATTATATAGAATTATGATCAGTGGCCCCTGCGCTGGAAGCTTGCTAGCTGATTAATATGGATGACTTGGCGTTGGCAACCCCTGTACTTTGTGACAACATCGTTCAAGTTTTGACAACTGTATAGTCTTCCTGTTCTGTTTTCGTACCTTTGACTCATAGGCCTCCGTCGCTTCGCGTTATACATCCGACTAGATCTCCCAAAATTGCGGTGGGTTGCTCTGGAGTCATAAACGAGTTTTCATCTGTCTGCTGGCCAGTTTAATTCGTCAAGTAAACGCAATACGTACGCTTCCAAACGTGCCTGTTTTTCATGTATTCATTCGGCGAGGAAGGTTTCACCTGGTCGTCCAAAGAATGTCATCGCAGGCAATCTTAAGTTCGGCCAACAGCATTTCCGGTTGGAGTCAATCCACTCATGTTCCGCACCTGTAGCCAAGAGGAAGAGTGGCAATGGTAAATCCCATCTGTCTGGTTCCTCGAAACAAATAGAGACAGATGATCATTTAAAATAGTTCGATTAAATCTCCTCGACCATGCCATATCGGACTCGGGATGCAACGCGGTCGTTCTGGGTTTTCAGAATTCCCAAAAGCTCGCTGCAAAAGCTTAGTAAAGAGGGTTAAAAATTCGTACCTTGATCCGAAATGCAACATCATATAATGCCATAACATGAAATCCAGCTCCGTACGAGTTCTTTCAGCTATAGTCGAGGTTCCTTGATCTGGAATAGAATTGCTTCAGGCCACTTGGTAAAAGGTAGTCTCATATCTAGACATAATGATTACCCTTTTTGTTGTTTCTGGAAAGGTCCTAGGATATCCATAGCCATTCTTTCTGAATGGTGCGCCCACATTATAAGGCTGCAAGCGACCTTGGTCCTTGTTTTAGGTCCTTTTCGGCTCCGCAAGCGTATATTTACACCAATTTTCAACATCAAAGCACGAAGTCGATCCCAGTAGAATCGCTCTGTGTTTTAATGAAAGTTTTCATGACTCCAAATGCCTCCACTTGCGCTGCTGCTGTCATGAGTCTCTCGCAGAACTTCTGGAATTCTACCTTTGGGAAGAATTAGTTGCCATCGACAGGGGAGTTCCACCATCACTTTCCCACCTCCCAGGTAAAGAACACCGTCCTTAAAGATGTGTAAGCAGTCCCAAAAGAGCCCAGTATTTAATTAATTGCCGGACCTCCGAGAGCGATTTCTCTGCCAAGATGGTCGTTCCGAATTTAGTTTCTTCCACCAGTTTAATAGCAGGGATCTTCTGCCAGCACGCCTTTTGATCCTCGCACAGCTAGTTCAGGGACTCCACAGTCGTCGCTGTTACAACCAACCACGAAATATCTCCATTCCTGAAATTTTCTCTCGGCATTGGTGCACTGTTTGCAACTTTACAAGTCTGAGAAGGCATCTGCATTCGTGAGAGGTCCCTTTGATGTTGATTTCGAAATCATACTCCTGAAGTCTTTGGATCTAAAGGAGCTATCTTGGCCTTCAGGTTCTTTAAAATTCAAAATCTTTAAAGAAGCAGTTGACTAGTCTGCAGAAGAAATTCCGTCCTCATAAAGATAGTGAGATGAAATGCTCCATAGATTGGACATAGTAATCTTTACGTGTGACAATAATAATTCTTTCTGCTTGTACCCAAGCTCTGCTGAAGTAGTTATTTACTTATCGTTCCTCAAGTTTCCATTATTCTGAGATAAAATGGCCCTTCATTACATCCGTAATTCAAAATAAAATTTTGTCATCCTAGTGTCAAAGAAGATGTCAAACCTCGCTTTAAACTATTGAGTATTTCTCACATTCATCCGTCCAATTAAAGTTTGATTGTAGTTTTGGTATGTAGAGGTCCTTGCCATTGTAGAGAAATTTTTTTCACAGAAACGACGATACATGTGCAATGTCGCTAAGGAAACTGCTGAGGTCATGTATTTGACGGGGCCAATCAACCACAGCCCACTTTCCCTGACCTGCTCTAACTCCTTCTGCTGAAATAATGCAAACCAGTAACCTCCTCTTTGGAAAAAAAACCTGCATTTTGGGACTTAATTTTAGGCTGGCTTTTGTAAATGTCTCTTGGAATACTTACGAAGGTTACTTAGATGTTCTTCAAATGTTCGCCCCACGTTATTATAATGTCATCTAGACAAGCAGGTTTCAGACGATAGACTACGTAATAATTGTTCCACTGGGTCTTCTTTCAACGTTGCTGGGCGTTACAAGTCCGAAAGTATTACCCTTAATCTTTGCCAAAGTCCCTAAAATGCGGTGAAGGCTGTCTTTTCTCTATCTTCAGGCGTCGACCCAATCATGCCAGGTATCCACTTTTCAAATCCAGTGTCGTAAACCATTGATCATCTAAAGCATCCAGGTGTCATCTATTCGTAGTAGAATAACTGTTCTTCTTCGTACTTTCATTTGTTTCCTGTAATCAACACACAGAATCCGTGCTGGATCCATCTTCTTTAACAAGCACAGGAGAAGTCCAAGGGGCTGGAGGCCCTCAATATCCCATTGTCAACCATTTCTTTTGCATCCAGATGTTTCTGGCTTCTTTCTTTTCCTTGCAAGCAGAAGTAAACGTCTGGTATTGCTTGATTGGTGGATGGTCACCTGTATTAATTCTATGTTGCGTCATATTGCAACGACCGACATCAGCGTCACAGATCGAAAATAAGTCCTGAAAATCTATTGAGTAACTTCCTCAATGCTATTCTGGTTGTTCTATTAAGTATTTTGAAGATTCTCCAAGTGGTTGACTGTAGATGTTGTGCTCCAGAAAATTCTTGAGGACGAGCGACGATATCCACTGGTTCACAGGTCGCAATAACATCTCCCTTGTCAAGAATCTTGGGCTTATTGTTTTAAATTCAGAACAACGGAATGATCTCCCCATTTCCAAATCAACGAGTGTAAATGCCACAAGAACACCTTCTGGGAGGTTTGTTTTAGGGAAAGTTTGTTACGGCACATCTGAACTGTCCAGGAGCCGGAATTCCTTGACAAGACATCTTGTTGGTAATATAGTTCTTTTTCACCAATACCGGAGCACGACTCTGAATGCTGTATATTGGCTGGAAAAAACAGAGTGAATTTCCTCCTCCTGTCCGGTAGTTCCTGTTCTTTCTCCAGATCTACTGTAAAATGAATCTTGAAGGAAATCCAGGCCGAACAAGCAGGATCGGTGCTGTGATGAAATTTTCTCGAGCCAATATCTAATGGATGTATCCATTTTCCCTTGTATTTCTCAAATTCAGTATGGTCATTCTTAAAGAAATGTTAGAACTGTGTAAATAAGCTTTTCCTCAATTTTTGCCAAGTTCATAAAAGAGTGATTGCTTGCACCTGTATCCACCAACATCAAACACTTTGGATACCGCAACAGATCCTTCTAAGTAGAGTCCATGTTTCTTCCTGCCAAGTGAGGACTCTGGTCCTTCTTCTGAGACTTGAAAAAGGCTGCCGCCCCGCAAGACAGCCATTTGTTAGTTTTCCTGTCTGAAGTAATCGCCTGGCACTTCCCTCTGCACGTGCCCCTTCTGTTGCACCTCCGGCAAGTCACCCTGAAGCCAGAGGAGTGTTCTTTCTTCCAGCAACATTACTGCTTATCAATTTCTCCAGCCTGTTAAAGAAGACTTCAACATTCTTTTCTACTCATATATGATCCTCCGTCTCGATTGATCTGACGTACATGTAACTGGAACGAAGCAATGAGCAATGAGTTTAAAGAAAAAGCGGAACAATTTGCACAGAAGCTGGAGCACAGACTTCAAAAGCAGCAATGGATGGCTGAAAATCTTTAAAAACCGTCATAACATTGGTTTTCGAAAATTGTGTGCCGAAAGCCATTCAATGAGTGATGAGCTTTGTTCGGAATGGATAAAAACTCTTCCTGATCTTCTTCAAGAATATTCAATGCTGATGAGACTGGGCTTTTCTTCAAAGCATTGCTAGACAAAACTGCAGTTTTCCAAGGAGAAAGCTGCCATGGAGGAAAACAAAGTAAAGAGCGAGTAACGTTACTTTTAGCTACCAACATTGAGTGGGACTAAGAAGCTTAAACCATTGATGATTGGAAAATCTAGAATCCCAAGGTGCTTTAAAGGTATTAAGTATTTTCCACTTCATTATGAAGCAAATAAAAAAGCTTGGATTACGAGTGAATTTTTCTCAGAGTGGTTAAAACAAATAAACAAGAAAATGTGTGAAGAGAAGAGGAAAATTGTTTTATTCATTGATAACTGCACGGCTCACAGCCTTATCCCTGAAATGAACGCAGTAAAGGTGGTTTCCTCCCACCTAACACGACTTCCAAGCTGCAACCTCTAGATCAGAGGATAATAAAAAGTTTTAAAGTTTTTTACAGGAAGGAAATTGTAAACAAGTTTGTGGATTCAAATGATAAAAAACAGAAAATGAAACCGTTTAATATGCTTGAATCTATGAGGATGGCAGACAGAGCCTGGATGAACTTTACACAAAAGAAAATCAAAACCTTTTTTGAAAAAGCTGGTTTTTCTAGTGTGGAAAATGAATCAGATGAGGAGCAGGAACACCACACAGAAACACAGCAGTGTGAAGAATGGGAGAAGGTTTCAAAAATCCCCAACCTTTCTAAAACGACAACGTTTGAAAAATTTACGGAGTTCGACTGGGATTTTCAAGTGTGTGGACTGATGATGAGATCTTTTCTCAAACAATTTCTTCGCCTTCGAGTGATGAGGAAGAGGTGGATGTTCCAGCAGACACCAACATTACTGCGGCTCAGGCTAAAGATGCTGTTCACGTCATGTTCATGGAATGTTCAGAAAACATGGAAAAAGAGGATTTCGCAGCTATTTTTTGGATTGAAAACTTAGAAAAGTAATTTGAAAAGAGATGTCGTCTGGTCACTATGCTGAACTTTTTAAAGAAATTCTAAGTAGTAGTAATTTAATACGAATACATTCTGTTTTAAAAATTGTATACTTCTCTGTAAATTAATATCACAGCTATGAATTAATATGGGAATTATTGCTGTATTCAGACATTTAACTGTATCTGGCTAAAATATTTTACAATATAATCCTTACCTTGTAATTATGTGCAATTTTTAATGCTCGGAAGGGTAACCTCGTTATCTCGAAAACTCGCTATCTCGAATTTTTTTCCGGGTCCCTTCGATTTCGAGATACCGAGAGTTAACTGTATAATGAAAAAAAGCATTTTATGACTACATATGGTCTATAAATTCAATCAGTATAGTTGTTTACGAAATAAAGCCTAACAATAATATTCAAAACTTTGTAATTGAAATATCGGATGAATAATTTTTTCATAAGCTATCACATAATTTTTTTTTAAATTTAGCAATAATTTTTAGGAATTTAACTTAGGAAAACTATTTTTAGAATAAATCCAATTTTCATTAAGTCTTAAAAATATAATGAATTTTTTCAAAAGATTAATGAGTACTAATGTTAAATAATTTAAACGACATGTGTCGCATTCTACACGCAATTTGAAATTATCAGTGTCCTGCGTTTTTCCTCTTCATTTGTTTACTAATAACGAATATTAATACAAACATTTTTTATTCATCAATTAATTTCAGAAGCAAAACTTATTTTTATAGCGAAGAAATTCTCTCTTCCCAGTTCTTTATCTCTTTTTTTTTCTTTTCTTCAGCGAAAATTTAAGGGCACGGATCTGTTGTATACCACAGCTCAACAGTTTCCAAAAAAAAATTACTTGTACGCAGTGCGGAAACTACAAGTCTTAGTCGCCAATTCACCAGCGAACAGATTTATTTTTTAATTTTAAAAATCGCCAAAAACCAAGAATTTGAGATACCATGCTAAAATAGCAACCCGGAAGTGTATACATTCACTACGTCACTTCCGTCAGCTTTCGCGTTATCGTGGCAGACCCAATTGATTCAAGGATAAAGAGTGCTATCCGGCGTATGCTCCAGAACTTAGTTCATAGCTTTTGCCGGGTACAGTAAAAAAAAATCAGGAGTATCACAAAAGGAAAAATTAAAACCTACCAGAAGGCACAAATGGCCCGACTTTTCAACCGTCCACAAAAGCAAAAGTCACTAATCCAATCGAGAGGGAGAGGAATACAGCCAAGATTTGAACGAAGAGTGTCTCTAGCATTTTCAAATTGCGGACATGTCAAAACAAAGTGTTCCCAAGTTTCTGGAATCTGACACATATCACAATTAGGAGAATCTATTAAACGACATTTGTAGAGAATAGTATTGAGCGGAAGAGACCTGGAGAGAAAGCGGAAGATAAGAACTTCACTACTTCTAGAGAAGCTGATTTTCTTGTAATTAAACTCCTCCAACCAAGTGTATTTGTTACAATACATAGATTTTGCCCATTCTTCAGTTTGAGTTAATCTAATGATCTTAGAGCACGACGAAATAGCATCCTCCGGCGAAACAAAGTTATAAATTCGGGGAAAGACAAGAGCATCTCTTCCGACAGAGTCTGCCCATTCATTTTCTCTGATACCTACATTAGGGTGGATCGAATTTTTTTTTCTTCAGAATTTCAAAACCTACCTATGCGGAAAAGATGTTTCATGGCATGGAGAATAAGAGAAAAATAATAAAAAAATTTAATTCAAAATTTAATACCGCCTCAAGGAGGTTGAATTTTCGAAAAAAATGGAAAAATACAGAATTTTGATTATACGATTTTTTAAAAAATATTATAATTAATCAAAATCCACTTATGCGGAAAAGATGTTCTATGGTATGGAGATAAAGAGAAAAATAATAAACAAATTTAAATTCTTAATTTATTACTACCGAAAGGGGGTTGAATTAAAAAAAAGGGAAAAATACTTAATTTTGATTATTGATTATACGATTTTAGAATCAAAATAATTGTTTTTTCTGCAATATAAATCACCAAAAGTGTTGATTAATGAGTAGTGAGTACTAAGTAGTGAGTAGTATAATGTACATTGCAACATTTTATGACTCAGCTCCCCGTCCCCACACCGTCAAATCAGTCCGGTTAAACAACTAGAGCAGCAGGCAATCCTATCTTTTTTCTGTCTCCTGCTTTATCCTTGGTAAAAGAACCTGGCTCTGAGTACATCGTCCAGGTGTCTGTAAATTTCGGGAGAGTGCAAATTATTGGAAACAACATATATAGCTTTTTTGTCATGCGTTTACAATGACATAGATGTAACAAAGTTGGTTGCGACGGAACATCTGTTAACACAGGTGTCAAAGGAGGTATTATACGTAACATGGAACTGATACTGAATCGTCCACTACAATGGCTTGTGTGCCAGTTACACGCCAACGAGCTTCCACTACGTCATCTTTTCGCGCACGTGGATAGAACCACAAATGGGCCCAGAAGCCTGACTGGCAGAATAAGAAAATCGTTGGTCGGATGCTTGAAGCTACCTGTAGTTTCATCCACGCCAATAGAAAACACGCTATGTGAAGTGACTAACAAGAAAGACTTAAGTACTGATCAACTGTACTTAATGGAAATTTATGAAGTCATAAACTGCTGACATTGCAGAGAAAGTCTATCGAAGACAAATCCTGGAAAAGTTTGCCACTCAAGGTGGCTTAGAATCGCGAACAGAATTCTCAGGTTCAATGTAGCTCACGAAAATTCATCCGAGGCTTTATTGACATTAATGACATTCATCGCAAAAGTCTATGCCTCTATGTGGTTCAAGATCAGAACGAAACCATAATTAATCTATAAGGCACAGCATTTGCATCAATCAATCGTTCTGTCGCGTTATTTCTCGAATGATTTGAAGGATGTCATAGACCCTGTTATTAAAAGAAACTGATTTTTTGGCCATCCAGAAAATTTCCTGATATCAATGCTAGCTGACGACAGAAATCACATAAGGGAATTAGCCCTTCAGAAGAATTCTGAAAGCACGCCTACCTACAGTTGTTTAACCAGAACTAGATTTGACGATTGAGGCGGGGAGCTGAATGTTGCAATGTACATTATACTACTCACTACTTCTCACTACTAATTAATCATCTTTTGGTTATTCTCTTGCAAAAAAATTATTATTCAGATCTAAAATCGTATAATCAATAATCAAAAGTGGTATTTTCCAGTTTTTTGAAAATTCAACTTCCTCTTTCAGTGGTATTAAATTTAAAATTTATTTTTTTATTATTTTCTCTTAATATCCATACCATAGAACATCTTTTCGCATAAGTGGGGTTTTGATTAATAATAATTTTTTTAATCAGTATATCAAAATTCGATATTTTTTCCATTTTTCGAAAATTCAATACTGCAACATTAAATTTTGAATTTAATTTTTTTTATTATTTTCTCTTGAAGTATACTTTTCTTGCATAGGTATGTTTTTGATTATTAGTATTTTTTTTTCTCCATGAAAACGATCCCACCCTAACCTACATGGGCCGGAGAATATACAGAAGTTCCAAGAGTTTGCACATGTTTAATGCGTCGGCAATGATCTTAGCTAGGAAACAGAGGTATTTCATTTTAAAATTTAAGTTCTTTAAGGCCGTAAGATTAGAAACAAGCTGTGCGTGAAACGGTATATAGTCCTTGAACTCTCTAACATAATTGAAATTGGGATCATGGCAAAACTGCAGTGAAAACTGGTTGACTGCAGGAATAGTCCCTGGAGCTCAGTTGGCAAGAGCAGTTAACAGCAGCCCAATAGCTTCAGAACGTTTTTAGGCCATCCGTAGCCAGAGGTAACCACATCGGAATGGGAGGCTACTTCGGTACTCGTGATACAACCGTTTTAACCACTCCTGGATCCAAAGACACATTGTTTGGAATTCCAGCTCGTTGGTGCAGATAACACGAGGTGAATCTTCCCAAGATTCCGGTATATATATATTTGGATTAAATCCGACAAGATATTAGGTAATCACGTGAGTACTTGTCAAACTTCCCCCAAAGGTGAGCCAGGTCACCTCTACAATGTACACAGAAGAGACGTCCCTCTCCAAGACACGAAGATGCTTTTTTTGACTCCCTAAGGAAGTGATAGAGAACCATGTAGCGCAATCCTACCCCTGATTCCAGATTGTAGCAATTTGAACAACAAATATCATGCAGAAGCGTTGTCGTAAGCTGTCTGGATGTCGAAAGAGATACCGTAAACCATGGCCCTCTACGGAGCTCCTAGCTGCCAGAAGGATCTGGCAAGCAACACCGACGACAGACTGTCACAACCCTTATGAGGAGAAAACCTGCTTGGAAAGGAAAAAAAAGATTAGTTATGCATATAAAATTTCAGAAGACATTACGAGAATTATTTGTTCAAAAAAAAGTTTAAAGTACCGATATTGTGCAGTTGGACGGGCACGAAGAGACATCTTCTGGTTTTTTTACACCGGGTTTTAGAATCGAGACAATCTTTGCTAGTCTCCCAATCTGGCCAGGAGGACTGAGGAGAGAATACCACATTAAACAAACCAAAGGACTTTTATCAGGATTAGCATCCAGTAAGGATGTGATCATTTTGCGACCTTATCCGGTCAGGAGATCGATTGGATGTCTTGGACAGAAAGCATCATTAAATTTATTTGAAAATGGTTGGTTTAGCCTCTGAACTGGAATTCGGGGTAGTTCTCTGAAAAATCTAAAGAGATTCGTTCAGTGGGTGCGTGTTTAATCAGATTAAGATGCAATTGCATTTGCCTGAGCAGTCAGGGAAAATGTACCCGGAAGATAGGATGGAGTGAGATTGACACAGGGAAACATCGCACATTCCACATCGCTGTGATCCCTACCTGATGTGATTTAGCTACCTCTGCACAAGTCCTCTCCCAATGGGCGTGTGCATTGACCATATTTACAGTAAACGAGCTGCAATTTTTCTTACTCAATGAGACCAATTAGTAATTGACGGATAGACTTGGCTTTCCTCGAAACCATTCTTTTAAAAGCCTTAAGAAAGCTGCATCTTGTGACCCACCACGGCGAATAGTTTTGTGCCAAAATAGTATAGCTAAGAAAAAGCAGCAGCGTTTGACAAACAGAAGCGAGAGCATTTCAATCCATTTGGGTCCAGTATTGCTTAGATTATCATTAATATTTTTTTGAAAACGGTTCCAATTTGCTGCTTACTGTCAGGTTTTTAGATCGTTTCGAACCCCAAAATTTTTTTAAAGATATTAAAATTGGGCAGTGGATTTACTATCATAAGTATCGTATGAGAGAATTTCTAAAGCTGTTGACAAAGATATCCGCTGAGCATATAGACAGGTCTAGCGGCAGAAGGAGCATGCCCTGTCTGGAACCTGGTAAGTGGGACAATGACCAAGAAGGGCACATAGTAGCCCAGTGCTTATCAGTCCAACACACCTTAGATGCATCGGAAGAGAGAAGCAGACTTCCAGAGGTGGGATGATCCACAGCCCAGAGTCCCCTAAAATCAAAACGGAACAGTGAGAAATCAAAGGTCTAACCAATGGGTATCCAAAATTTGCTTCACAGGAGAATAGATTAACCACTGTGAGGGTGGAGCTTGAATTTGGAGAGAGCTGTACGACAATTAGCCACCTCCACTTCCGATGGAGGGAGGAGAGAATGCGGAACCAGTAAAGCTGGGATGTTAGGTGTCAACAGCAGTGAGATTAACCCACCTCGGGAAGAACCGGGTCTGTCGGCTCGAAATTTTATTTGCAGGAAAAAGACAGGTCATTCAACATGGACTCCTGAAACACCAAAAGAAAGCTGCAGAAAAGGGGATTTAAACCAGACAACTCGCTTCAGACTCCCCAGACATTCCATTGAAATATGCATCAAGAAAAACACACACACAAACACGAGAAAGAAATAAAAAAAAAACGAACGACACAGAAGACAAAAAACACCCAATCCAGGACCGGTGTCCACCAGGATCACGCAGAACTGAAACTGTTGAGTTCGTCCAATGACTGATTGAACAAACCGAGATCAGGACTGTCAGATGACCTAAATCCATGG
The DNA here is from genome assembly GCA_013235015.1 of Araneus ventricosus. NCBI lineage: Eukaryota > Metazoa > Arthropoda > Arachnida > Araneae > Araneidae > Araneus > Araneus ventricosus. Next base: position 4,163 of record BGPR01032922.1, on the reverse strand, counting down.
TGGATTCAAGGACAGTTCTGTTTGTCAGAATTCAATAATAGCCTTGTTTGAGAGTCAATTAATGCTTGAAGATTTTGTTCTCCACACTATCTGGTAGTCCAAATGTTCTTGAGAGTTTGAATACCTGTCTAAAATTTTTTTGTTTACCTCACGGAGGTTTGAAATTTGAGGATCAAATTGGTTATTTGGTCCTGGAGACTTTTTATTACCAAAGAAGGATCCGACAACTGGTTGGACTCCTGGTAGCACACCACTGGTTTGGATGTCGGTATTCCCTGCCCAGCTGCTTGTGGCAAACGATTGCCCTGGCGACTCGCTTCCAACCTCAGCAAATAATGAGAGATATCAATGATTTCATTACTAAATTGATAATTTCCTGTTCTTGAATAAAATTGTACAGTTTTATCCAATATCATGTCGATTTACAAGCCAAGCATTTGGACCAGTGTACTCATGGTTGTGATACCCACACATTTCTTACACCTTTTTGTCTTTATTGCATCTAATTTGAGTGTGAAAGCCGACTTGAGGCACTTGACATACACTGGGTCTCAATGAATCTGGAACCCAATCACCCGACTATTTTTTATTTCGGATCTGTTGTTTCCCAATTTCATCAATTAGGATTATTGAAATCAGCTCCGAAGTTCTTTTCTTTTAGTCTTCCGATTTTTCGAGACTAGAATAACTATCTTGGGATGCAATTTCTATGGCTTTATATCTTCTAATATAAAGATCAGTTTCCACATCTCAGATAAATATTTCAGCGATATTCGAGTCAATAAGTCCCAACTACGGCGTTAGGCATTTACTATGTACATACTCCACCACCTTTTCTATAGACTAATACGGTTGGTGACCAGGATCGTTTTTTTATTTTTGTTCACGAAAAAAACGTCATCTTGTATGGGTGAGACAGAAATGGTGTTATTACTAGGTTTGATATTACATGGGGGGCAGCAGTACTCAATACATGGTTTAATGGAACCCACATCCCTCTTTCAAGTGCAGTGGTAGCTTTGAACTTTATTAAAGCATTAATGTATAAATAGCAGTTCTCAGTCACTAGAATTACACACGGAGGAGACTCTTCAAAGAGCTCTCTTCGTTATACCACTAGGTCAAAGGACCACAGTTACGAAAACAACCAAATTGCAACACGAGAAACAAAGCACCTACAGGTACTGAAGGGAAAAAAACAGGGCAGCAGACCAGCTTTAGCAGAAGCAGTCCACGAGGCCAGCCTGAATTCAAAAACTCGATGAACCAACTCAGAACCCCAGCAATGGATTACATTAAAATATGAAAAAACCCATCAGGCAAAACAGGGGAAACAAAACGCGGGGCAGAGACTCAACCGGTAGCACCTTCCTTGATCCAAATCCTTTCCCACTCACAACCTTCCCACAAATTTTTATTCAGATAAAGAGGTGCTATCCATGCTTCGAAACTAGTTCACACTTAAGCTTGTGCGGGTAAAGTTAAAACAAAATCAGGAGTATCTAAAAGGAAGAATTAGAATATCAGAGGACACCAAGGAAGGCATAAAATGGCCCGACTTTCAGCCGTCTACAAAGAAAGTCCCTTTAATCAATCGAGAGAGAGGGAATGCAACCAAGATTTGAAAGGAGTGAGTCTCCTAACTTGTTTCAAATTGCGGACATGTCAAAAAAAGTGTTCCCAAGTTTCTGAGTCTGACACACAGCACAATTGGGAGATCGGTGAAACATGACAGGTACTGTAAGTGAGCTTGTGTGACTGGAAGGATCTGTGAAAACCGGAAGATTAAAACTTCACTACTTCTGGAAGCTGATTTTCTTGTAACTAAACTCCCTTAGCAAGTGTATTTGTTACAAACAGATTTACCAATCTTCAGTTTTGACCACTCCCAATGATCTTAGAGCGTGCCGAAATAGCATCCTCCAGCGATACAAAGTCCATATATTCGAAGGAGAGACCAGGGCATCTCTTGGCAGAGTCTGCCCATTCATTTTCTCTAATAATACCACCATGGGCCGGAGAATATGCCAGTTCCAAGGATTTGCACTTGTTTAATAAATCAATGCTCTTGGCTAGAAACTAAAAGAACATTTCGGGGATTGAAAATTTAGGTTCTTTAAGACCGTAAGATTAGACACGCTATCTGTCAAAGTATATAGTCTTTGAATTCTCTTACATAATTGAGAGTGAGACCATGGCAAGGGGCTTCACCAGTGAAAACTGAGTTCCAACTGTGGGAATAGATCCCTGGAGCTCAATTGACAGCAGGCAGTTGGCAGCAATAGCTACGCCAGTGGCGTTTTTTAGATTCATCCATAGCCAGAGCCACCACATCCCGGAATGGAGACTACTTTGATACTCGTGATACTCAGCCGTTGTCCTCCTGGGTCAGGGCATCGTTGGGTAGCTCGTCAGGTGCGAACAAATTTTTGTCTTCGATCAAATTACCGAAAATGTAAACAAACAGACCCATTGAACGCTACACAAACATTGGAGGAGGCTACTAGTTTACAGCTAGCTAATCTCCTCTACAAAAACTACAAAGCCCCATTTTTGCTGGCTCCGACTGTTGACGGTATAAAGAATTAAGCAGTAAAATTAACATTAATCCGAACTAAACATTATTAAGAAGTATGTATATTAAAAGAAATAATTTTATTTATCTAAATTTTTTAGAACACTGCTTATATTTAATGAGACTTTTGAAAATTAAAAGAAGTGTGATTGAATAGCAGTTATTTGGAATAGATATTTAAAAAACGTACTTAAAATTTGGTTACTCAAGAAATCATGGATATACATCCCATTTGTGTGGGCTTATTCTTCTGAAACTTCGAGTGTCAACTCAGCTATGAAGCAGCAGAAACCACGAAGATATACTTCAACTTCCTTCTATCTTGTAAACAAGCAGGAATTAACGTGGTTGACAGTGGGCGTGATGCCGTCTCTCGTTTGTAGTCCTCAATTCGAGGGAGTGGTTCTCAAATGTTTTTCTTCAATTGAAGACGAAGCGGCTTTAGGATACTACCTAAACTCCCAAAATACTATAGTTATGAAATTTATACTGCTCCTGGAAGAAACATCATTTGAATGGTGAAGGTGCGGCACAGCCTGTTTCAAACAGACGTTGTTTGCTACTCATTATCTTGAAAGCATTTTTTTCTTACAAATATCAGTTACAAAGTATTTGCTTTGGCTGCTACTCAAGAAAATTCATCCTTATTGATAAATACCAATGTCTTTTCAACAAGGAATTGATTTAAATAATCATCTGTGACTTTTATACTCAAAAGAAAACCTCATGTTTGTGATTTTATCTGCAGCAAAGCATTTACTCTAAAAATTGGTTTAAAAGATGCATTTTATTTACTCATACAAACGATACCTTTTGTTTGTGAAATAATATAACAATAAGTTTCTCATAAAATTGATTTAAAAAAACATTATTTTATTCTGCTTAAGAAAGAATTACCCTTATATTTGTGAAAATGCAGTAACCATTTGCTTTGACCAACATCTTTTAAATATACATTTAGCTACTCATACAGAAGAAAACCTTGATATGCTTATGTAAAATATAATTTCCAAAACTTATGCTCCAAAAAAATCTTATCAGACATTTAAATTAGACATGCAATGAGAAACCTCATGGTGTGTGAAATAATAACAGAGGAATTTTATCAAAATGCGATTTAAAAAATCTTTATTCATACAAAACAGAGATATCTTTTGTAAAATGTAACCTGACATTGCTAATAAACATGAATTTAAAACACATTCTCATGCAGAAGAAAAACCAGTTTGTGATATATGTCAGAGGACATTTGTTAAAAAATAGTTTAATAGTACTTACTCATACAAAGAAAAACATCCGCGTTTGTATATATTAACAAAAGGATTTTGCCGTTGAGGGGTACTTTTAAAGGAACATATGGCTACTCATTCAAAGAAGCCTCATGGGTGTAAATAATAGAAACTTGTAATAACAAGTATGGAAGTTTAAAGATACATTTACTTACTCATGGGAGAGGAAACCTCATATATGTGAAATATGCAAGAAAGTTGTTGTGTGGAGGTTTAAGTATCATGTAGATGCTCATGCCTGGAGATAAACCTCGTAATGCTTGGAATGTGTAACAAAGTTTTTTCTAAATTTAAAGAAA
>BGPR01032921.1:0-17256 GCA_013235015.1 Araneus ventricosus | reverse complement strand
TTGTAAAAGTGGACTAGAATGGATTCCTTGTTTATTTAATCCGACTATCTCAGAGTGTTTTATTTTGGTTTTTATTATCTTTGAATTATATTGACTTCCATTTTGTTGCATGCAGTGGATATTGCTCGCAACTTAAACATTGTTTAAATTTTGTAGTGTATATTTAAATTTACATAAATTTGTTTAATTCCTAATTTAATTTATTGGATTATCTTTATGCCAAAGGTACTTTAACATGCCTATAAATATTTTTGCTTCCTCCCATTGTTTCTACCTAATCGCCGCAATTTCTGATGTCGAAAAAACCTATAGAGATTGGTAAAAAAAAAGTAGGTCTTTATCCAAATTTTCCCGACCTTCTAAACAAATCAATAGCTGATGCACGGGACAAGCATTCATCTCCTGTTGTAACAACGAATAAATTTGTCACGAATTTATCAAGTTTAAAGTCGAATTTCAGGTTAACCTTTTCGGCCCTAATGTGAATATACGTCCCGGAGATTAGACTTCATTCCCTATTGGTAAATGAACACCACTTTTACATGGAGTTTTATTTTTTTAGTGTTCTTAAGGGATTAGGAAATAAAATTACGACTAGAGAAAATTGGAACACACTTACTCAAGTTTCAATTGGTCGCTTTTTTTTAAATTTTACAGTAAGTACAACTATATTTATGCCAAACTTAGAGTTAAATAGTTTTTATTGTTCATACTAAGTAATAATTTAGACCTTTTAATATCAGATCTAAGAAACTTTGAATAAATTCCTTTTGTGGGATATATTGTGCCAATCGTATTTAACAGTTGGATAATATATCCCATCAGTTATCAAATTACTACAAGATTATTGTTACGAAGCTATAAAGTTGTTTCCCTGCCATGCTAATATCATGTCAGGAAAGAGCGTTTTACAGATGTTTTACTGGAATAGGCCTAGTCGACTACACGATTGGGACATATTGCCCCAGGAGATTTCCAGAAAACGGGAAAATTGAAAAATTTTGAACTCTTAGTTTTTTTAATACGCCAACATTGAACTACATTTCATTGTTAATGCTTCTGAATATTAGAATTTTTTACGTTGCGGTGTACACCAACGAATCACCTCTAATGTTACAGCCGATAGACCGTTATGCAGGGTAAAAACTTGAGTAGATGGTTGAGGAGGAGACATGTGACAGACAATGCGTCTTTTGTACTTAACTTTCTTGTCGTTCCGCTATAATATAAACAGTCTGATTATCTCTTACCCACATCTTGTATGCTTTCTCTCCTTACTCAGATTTGATCCTGACCTTGGCGATAAACTTAGCGAAAAATCTTGCGACTTTGGCGAGGAAATATGGGATCTCAAAGGTTCTGTTCTCGATATCTCTATTAGGAGAGGAGATACGCTTTAATGTACTAGATGATTCCATGTGACGTCACGGCCTGCCGGTGGAGACTAGATAAGGAGAGTGTTGTAATGACGGAAAAAAGGTTGGCCAACTAGGATCGCCTCTGAGCGAGAACGTCTTTCGAGTTCTATCCGCTGTGCGAGCTAGTAAGCTGTTAGACGTCGAGCGGTAGTAGAGTGTTGACCCATTCTAACGGCTTTAAAGTTTCGTCTGCGATGCGAGCTAGGAAGCTGGTGAACTGAGCGCTCTTGAAAATGCCGTTATTGTCGTTATTAGTTATTTTCTGACTGTTTGTGTTTCTAAATATCAAAATTCTGAACTCTTATTACCTGTGAATTGTTGTCTGTTTACATTGGTAATCTGTGAAAGAACTATTGTTTCCTGTACCTGTGGTACGTGTTTTCCAGCATATTTGTGAATAAACTTTCATTCTCCATTATCCTGCGTGTTGGACTGTTTACACCATATACCAACAGAGAGACTTTTGTAACAATATAAACAGTCTGGTTATCTCTTACCCACATCTTGTATGCTTTCTCTCCTTACTCAAATTTTAAAAGAATTCCGGCACAAACTAATTTTTTAAAAATTCATTCTGTCGCAAAATACGACAAATAATCTCACAAAAAAAGGAGACATGTGACACGACAGTGTGTCTTTTGTACTTAACTTGCTTGTCGTTCCGCTATAATATAAACAGGCTTGTTATCTCTTACCCACATCTTATATGCTTTCTCTCCTTACTCAAATTTTAAAAGAATTCCGGCAAACACATTTTTTAAAAATTCATTCAGTCGTACAGTACGACAAATAATCTCACAAAAATATTTTGAAACTTAGAAAAACGGCAAATAACATAACATATCAATCATAATAATTTTTTTTCGCCTAAATATAGATACCTAGAAGATTTGTGCCCGTCTAAGAAGGGATTTTAGCTTGCCATCGATATCTAGGATTTGATTGGCACAGATTTACTAACGAAAGTTGTTGAAGAAAATCTCATGTAGATTGCTGAGGTGCTTAAGAAATGAAGAAGCACGAGAAACAGAACTGACGAATCAACCGACACTAACTTTCGTCTTTTTAATAACTTCATTTGTAACAATTACTTTCGTTTTGTCAGAGTAAAAATAATGCAAAATCCACTAACAGACAAAAACAAAAATGCATTACCAAATACAAAATGAAAAATAATTGATGAATTGATGAATGCAAATATTTAAGTAAAAGGAGCCTTTGTCAGTGTAAGAACAATCAAATCAAAACTTATTACTAAATTTTTATAACATTTAAGATAAGAACTTTCCTCTTAAATATTGAATTAAAAAATTAAGCACATAAAAGGAAGAAAATATAGGATGCACCATTGGAATAGAGATACTTCAAATTACTTTCTCTTTCAAAGACAAGGGAAATACACTTCGCCTCTCAAAAACCAAAAATGACAGCTTGCACTCTCCGAATTCTAAGAAAACACTCCCCTGTTCCCCAAAAGAAAGAAGAAGAAAGCGCTGCTGGTGTGAAATGAATCTCACTGCGTCTGGTCTGAATCTCTTTTGGCACCCACATTCCTGAGCGTCAGTTCCAAGCCTGGACAATTCTAATATAGATGTTTTTATTACATTTATAGATATATCTCATCCAAGAAGTTGAATTAAAAGTGTGCATTTTCTGTCGTAACTAAGCAAAAGTGTACCTAAAGTTATATATTTGACAATTTCCAAAGGGTTCGTTCCATGAAAGCAATTATTTAAAAGCTGCATACAATGATAGAGTTTTATTAGTACTTGATCATTACACCACTTTTGATACAAAGACTCAATTAATGTAAAATACATTTGTAAATAAATCAGAGTATACTATTATGAGGAAAAGTAATTAATCTAAAAGATATTGGTTATTTTTTTAATGCACTGAAAATATTTAATCATATTTTTTCCCAAGAAACATTACCTCTATCTTAAAATTGCGTAAAAATGCCCAATTGATTTTTGGAAGCCTATTTTTATTCAAAATTACTACACTTTTATACAATACATTGCATTGGAACACGCTTTCTAAAGGAAGTATCGGAAATATGGCTCTGAATACTTTTAAACATTATGTGGATAACATCGGACGCATTTTTCCATGGACCATTTCATATGAAAAATGTATAATATTACGAAAACGTTCAAAAGTATCTTGGTATTTTTAGAAATAATAATGCATGCTTATTGTCATATCTGATAACTTTATATCTGAAGACCGTCCCTTTATTTCTTGAACATATCAAAGCAATAACTGTAGAATAATTATTTACTTACCTTTGCAAAACAATTTTCTTAGAACTACAACCGAAGGCGTATTTTTGTTTTAACAGAGGTTAAAAATAATGCCTACTGTTACGTAATGCTCCGTTATTGAAAAATGTAAACGCAACAATTTTAGAAGATAGAGCATTTCTAAAACTCTTTTTTTCCGTCTATGCGAACTAAGTCCAAGGAAGTTGAATTCTTATCTCGAGCAGTAAATAGATCATATAATGGGCAAAATCGTAAATATGATATAGAAAGTTTATGATAACTCGAAGATAATAACAACAACATGCAAAAAAGAATAAACTGAATTCGTTATTTGAGAAGAGCTGAGTAATCATTGTTTGCTAACTCAAAATACTTTTATTTTCTTATCAAAATATGAAAATATTTTTTCATGGGAAATTTTTTATACATTCGATGAAAAGGTTAATGTTATTTTTTAAATTTTACCTAAAACAAAAAGTCCTTGTTAGTGGTTGTATAAGAACTAAAATTTAAATGCTTCTGTTGTCTTTGCAAATTTTAAAACTGCTCTGTTTTAAATGGAAAAAGTCTGTTTTACAGTTATATCTAAGAGTTGGGCATGCTTATTTTAGATTAGCAGAACGAATTATTTCTTTTTTGACGATTTACTAGAGGAGCAGAAGTTTTATTATAAACACTCATTTCTGAAAATGTAAGATTTTTAACGTCATTATGACTTAAAATAAAGTCAAACAGTTCATTAAAAAATAGATTTATTAATTGTCTCTAATAATAATAAAAATGAATGTTTTTGCCTGGTTTCGCTTTGTTGGATAGACCATTGGATCTATATCTATCAAACTTCGTCCAAACATACTATGGAGGGTGACGATGTGCATTTTGTAGCAACTTTTAAAATATTGGCTTGATTTTTAATTAATTAAAAATTAGGAAAAATTTTGATTTTTTGACCTTCCAAAAGTTTAACAGCTCAAAAATTATTTTTACACCATCTGACTCGAAAATTTCCGAATCGTTAACCGAAATTATGACGTTTTCAGGCAATAATTTGAAATAATTAATCCCGAAAACAATTTTTTAGTCTATCTAAAAATTAAAGAAATTGTCATAATATCAATTTGAGTTTCTTATTATTTTCCCTTCATTTTAAGAAATTTTTAAAAATTATTTTTAAAATGTGATTTGCACTATTATCTTTTTCATCATATGATGAAATGTTAGTAGCTTACACGGTTTTAATAGTTTAATAGAACAAAAAGCCAATATTCCGGCCGAACAAGATGGTCGCCTACGGTGATTCTCTACAAAAAAGATCATTATGTTTCAAGGTTGATGTGCAGTTCGTAGTGGTTGTTTTGTACATTTTGTTAGATTTTTAATTAATTAAAGAATTAATCGAAAAAGCGATAACTTTCGAACATATTGTCGCTCAGAAACAAATTCAAGCATTTTCCTTGATATTCTCAGCATGGGCTACGGATAAATGACATTAGGATTAAAATTATCGTGCAAAGTTTTTTAAGAAAAATTATAATGATGAAACTTTCGAAAAAAACTAATATTTTAATACTCAAAATTTTGTTTTTTAATTGCATTATATGTACGAGAGTTCTTCGATAAGTCCGTGCAAAATGGAAGAAAAATGTTTTTCGGGGTAAAGAATATTTATATTTCAACATTAGTCTTCTTTGAGGTTCGTACACTTAGTCTGATGATGTTCAAATTCTAACTTAGGATTACGTTCCTCCCATTTGGGTCTCAGGAAAGAGTTTGATTCACACGCCAAAGCGCCACAGAAAATGTTGTATGGGATATCTATATCTCGGTAACTACATATGTTACAAACATAACTAATGTCTTATGTTAGATATAAAGCGTAACAACAGAAGTTACAAAAATAAAATTGCAAATCGGAAAGGAGTCACGCGAGTAAAGTAGTCCTACGCCTTTAACATCAGCGACTGTTTGAAAAAGACAGCCTCCGTAATTTTTCTTTATTTTGTCCATTTATTATGATTTGTCTAACACTTCAAAGTAGGCAGTTGATTCAGCAACAGCTCATCGTTCGATGAAATATTTTTTTACAGCTATTTTTTCCATGATTGGGAAAAGTCTGTAAGGTTCCAAATCGGGAGAATAGAGGTAATGCTGAAAAACCTGGTAGCTTAAATCATATTGTTTCTAGCTGACAATTTCAAAAGTGAGAGCTAATGCATAATCGCTATGAAAAAGAATATTTTTATAGTTAGTTGAGGTTATTTTTCCTTTATTCCATTTTTAAATGATCCCTCAAAAAAAGCTTAATATTATCCAGTTATTATTTTTCTCTTTTCCAAAAATCTAAAAACATTATACGACCAGCATCTTAAGATTGTCGCCACAATTTTTCCAGCTGAAGGAACGAATTTAGCTTTTTTTCGGGGGGGGGGGCAAAATCCTCTATTGTAGCTCATTGTGTTTATTGTTTCTTTATCTCAGGCTGATAGTGATGAATCCAAGTTTCATAGGCAGTTACAGAAAACACAAGAACTCCTTTGATTCCATTGAACAGCTTCAAGCATTCCTGGCAACACTTCTTTGATCCAGTGTGAGAAATCCCGGCACCCATCTTGCGGAGAGTATTCTCATGTGTAAATGTTCGTGCAAAATATTATGTTCATGGTCATTTCAGATGCCCATAGTCTTAGCAATTTCACGCACCTTCACTCCTCTGTCTTGAAGCATGGAATTTTTCAAGATATCTTGGGTAATAACCTTTAAAGGCTGTCCTGGTTTTTCAGCCTCATATGTGCTTATGTGTGGCTTCGAAAGTTGCAAAACCACTTATTAACTGATGTAGTAGAAGTTGAAGAGTCACCATAATGTTTAGCAAGTTTAACTTTGGTTTCCTGAGTCGTTTTTTCCTTTTCAGAAATTTATGTTTCACTAGTACACAAAATTTGTTCTCATCCATCTTAAATAGATAGGAGAGATAAACTGAGAGAAATAATTTTTAAAAGTGACGTATAATGGACTCTCCTGTAACGCACTCCCATATAACATGAATTTGTATCAATTGACGGAAAATTTATGACTAGTTTGCATACAGCGTGATAAATGGTCCCTTGTTAGGCGGACCGTATAAACACCAGGTGCGTCATAAATTCGTGCAAACTTCAAAAATTATTGATAAAAGAAGTAATTCTCGGAAAAAATTTCGGTTTGCGCGAATATGATCAGAGGGTCATTGGATTTTTTTTCCATGCATAGGAAAAATTCAGTATTCAATTCAATGGAATAGGACTTTTATGCGCCTTCAGTCCTTCCTCCGTGCGAAACTTTCGCAAAGTAATAGCTGTGGATTCACCATTCTTGTAGAAAAGTTTAACCACCAGCGCTGGTCCTGGTAACGATAGCATGCTGTTGGGATCGAATGCCGAATCCATTTCTAGCCAGGTGTTTTATTGCTAGTTTGATATGTACAAAACGTCTCTTTATGACGTGTGTGCGCCCTCTTTCGGTAATTTTAGGAATAATTTTTTAATGGAAAAAAATCAAGTGTTTTTTGTTTGTTTTTGCACGATTGTGTTGTAAAGAAGTTTGCACGATTTTATGACGCACTCAGTGTATATAGTCCCGTATAAATTTAAATTTTTCGAACTTTTTATTTTTATTTTTTTGTTTAGCAAAGGTAATGTATAAACTTATCTATTGTTTGTATATGAACAGTGAATCTGACAGTTTTAAAAAAAGTAACGTATCTCTAGCATTATGCTCAGTTACAAATTAGAGACATGTTTAGACTTGCATAACTCCCGCATAACACGATTTGCTACATCGTATCCCCCCGGATTGTATGGGAGTCCTCAGTATTTGGTTCGGCACCTTCATTTCTATTTTAGAAAAGCACTTTTAATCCATGACGGAAGATCCACGGGTAATCGGACATCTAAACTGAGATATTCATAAACGGAAGACGAGACTTTGTAGTTTTTTGCATTGCAGTAAATATCCTGTTATTAGACGACATTAGATGAAAAATATGTTTTCACTCAGATCGTTTTTATAAGCCCAGCTGAATCATTTAATACCTAAGAAACTAAACCGGCACTAAAACTTTTGAATGGTGGTCTTCTGACCACGGTTCAAAATTACGAGGTCCGTCCCAAAATAGCTCTCGTGTTGCTTCAAAATCGGACGTTAATATAACTAAAAAGTTTTTGGCAGTAGAGGCACTATTTCAAGAAGGAGTCCGGTTCATTAAAATGGCCTTTCACTATTTGGGTCCTTTCTTATTTTTTAGAAATAACTGAGAAGTCTACAAATAGTATTGGTCAACACCGATTTTTGCCAATGGTATTCCAGATACTTTAGGGTAATTTCGTGGTTTCTATTCCGAATCCGGAATTCTTTTTGTCATATTGCCTCCAGATTTCAAGATAAAATGAAAATTATAATTTTATAATAATGTCTACTCACCACTCAAATCGCATTGAAACTGACTCAAATATAAATCAATAATAAAATTAAATCAATGCAATAAATTAAGTTAATCCTAAAGAGTAATCAATATATAAATCACAAGATAAATCTTTGCAGAAATAACATAAAATCTATGTCAAATGTAAGTTAAAGAATAAAATTTGAAATAATATTAATGAATGAAATAAGGAAATGGATTTCAACATAAAATAGATGAATCCTAATGGTATGGTAAAAAATCATGACGATGTTGCATTAAGTCCACTAAAATGAAAATTAAATAAGCTGGCTTGGTTACTTCATGGAAAATCTTTTATATGATTTCCTCTTACGTATGGTGGAAGTTTCGCGTTGAAGCCTCTGGCAGTTATCTGCGGCCATATGGGCCCCCACCTCCCTTGATATATTGGTTCCATTAATTTGATATCCTGGTAGCTGAAGTCTTTTCTTAAAGGTGGGTTAATTTTTGTTACTTTCTGTATTCGTAGCATACGCTCTGAACTAACAAATAATATTCTAGTTTTGGAGCTTAATTTTGCAAGCTTTACCCTGAAACAAGAAAATAAATAAATGTGATATTTTTCAGACCCAAGTAACATTTTACTACGCATATACATTGACCTGTTTTATTTCATCGACAAAATAAATTGTGTAGATTATGGTGTTGATTAGAAAATAAAAATTGCGTGTTGAAGTAATTTCACATATTTTTCACAACTTTGAAAGGAATTTGTGTCAGGAAGTCATAGACCAACTTTGATAAAATAAAATTTATTTCACTCATCTTTATTAGCTGAGTACTTAACAGATAATGCCATAATAAAGAAATTAAGGTAAATTTTTATAATTTTAAAAATTAAAGAAAAACAGTCTAATTACTCCACTTTTTAGGACTTTTAAGTCCCATACGGGAGCAGATGCGATTGAAATGTTGACAATATGCATTATTTTAACAACTAGAGCCATGTTAGCCAAAGTAAAATTAGCTTTGACTCAAGATATCCTAAAACCGTTAAAATTTCCTCGGCAAATGAAAAAAAAAAGATTTTCTTTGTTCCTCAGTGTAATTCATTCCTAATAAAAGACATCTAATTTAAATTTATACATCGGCATAAAATGGAATTTCTATGTGCATCTTCCGTAAATGTCCAAGACATAGATTTTAAGATTTATGACTGAAAAATTCTCCTTAAAATTAACTGTGACGTATGCCCTACTCTGACAGCTGACATTGATTAAAGACTGGGTGTGTGCGTTCCCAGGAGCTGGTCACTTTCAGATTCATCTGAACAATAGACACCTGCCCTTACCTTTCATGCTGGCGGTCCTTGAAACACCGGGATTCCTCACCCCATCTTTTGGCGGGCTACTTACTGCCTTTTATTACCGACTTTCATCTACCGATTGCACCATAGGCAACATTCCTAAACAGGTGGCTTTTGTGCTGACAAGTGTGTTCCCGTGAGAGCGCAAAGGGGTTTTTCTTCTCTGTTGCGATATAAGAACGGGACTGAGAAACTAGAGAGGAGATGACATCCCGACAGCCAAACTGGTGGTCGCATTCCACGAAGGTCCGATTTGGACAATTTAGCGAAACCCGCTAATTATTTCTTATCAGTGAATGAACACTCCGCCTTGGGGATTAATTTATTATATTATTAATAATTTTTATATTTGTATATAACTCTATATTTACTCCAGAAGAATTATCAATAAATTATGTTAAAATTTAACATAGCTGTAATGCTCTTTTAAGCATAACTGCAAGACGTTACAGAACCAAACCTGATACATAGTTACTTCCGGGATAGTAAGTGATCACAAAGAAAATGTTTTTCAGAATTATAATTAGACTTTTAATTAATAAAAAATTAATTAAAATTTTGATGTTTTTCTCCAATAACTACGAAGCATATTATTTCTCAAAAACCAATTTTACACTGCTTTAAAATTAAAAAAAACTAGTTTTTAGGACTAAAATTCTACCTAATCCAAATTCATTTCCATGTAGTTATTTTTTAAGTTTTATTTTTAAAATTTAGTTTTTTATACTTTTTTTAACAATTCTTTTCTTTTATATAAACCTGTATAGCAAAATGGCAAGATTATGAATAATCAATGTGATTATTTTAAGAGCTCTCATGCGACTAAGCAAAAATGAATATTATATTCTTCAGTTTATTAATTACTAATAATTACACATTACTAATAATTTCCCAATTACTAATTACTAATAATTTCCCAATTACTAATAATTTACTAATATTACCATATTACTAATAATTTCCCATATTACTAATAATACTAATAATTTCCCAATTACTAATAATTTACTAATATTACCATATTACTAATAATTTCCCGTATTACAAAACATTTGATGGTTATCTTACATGATAAGGTTTTAAGGCTAGCATTCTCTCTTTAAATTGAGTGATAAAAAATCGTCACTCACAGAATGCAACGGCTGAGTTCATCTGCCGACGGTCGAACCAAGCTTAAAACATTATCATGCTATTGTGTTTCGGATTATACGTTCGAATCTCCTTTAATACTTTTCAATTGTGTTTTGAAATCTGGTTAAAATATCTACATATTAAAATTTACCTAATCCGTCGTGAGTCGCAAACAGAACAGCTTGAGTTGTTGCTTCAGTTCCGGGTTTAGCACTGAATTTTGCGTAAGATGCCACAGCAGGATAAAATAACCCATAAGTGATTCCGGTGAGACATTCCACCGGAAGAACTAGCCAGGGGTTGCTCAGGTGGCTGTACCAGAAGAATCGGGTGCAGTAACACGCCAGAGACAAAGTTACGGCATTAAAATATCCAATTTTCTTTATGACCCAGGCTGAAAAGAACATGCAGGGAATTTCACCGACGCAATTTTGCACAGTCTGGACCATGCCACAAAGGAAGCGACTCCCTCCAATTACCGTCAAATACCATACTAGGTAGTACCGTAAAACTCCTGAACAAACACCATTTAATAAAACACACAGTTTAAATGCAAGGAACTCCTTTGACCTTAAAACAGCACCGATATCTTTCAAAAGGTTCTTCGAAAAGTGAGGTTTGCCTAAATCCAACCTAAGTATGTTCACTAAAGACAAGATTGACATAACAACCATAAGAATCCATGAAGCTGTGAAGTCGTTCGTATAATCGTTTAGAAACCCACCAATGGGAGACATTAGTCCCCAGCCGATTGAACTATACAGTCTCTGGCGACCAAACTGGGCACCAACTTTTTCCACACTTTCACAGCATGCTGCGTCAGAAAGTGTAAAGAGACCATTTGTGCAGCACATAGCAATGGTAGTCAGAAGTGCGTAGACCCAAAACTGGTACGTTTCAAAATCACTTACGATTTTGTTTTCAGGCGGAATTGTCTTCCGATTATCCCTTGGAATTTCACACTCGATGTTTTGGCACTTTCTGGTAGATTTGCAACATACTTTACATGTGGACGAGAAATCAGAATATAGTGAAATTGATAAAGAATTATTTGCTATAGCTTCAGGAAATTGATCATTTTCGGTGTTATTATTCAGGATTAGAATTTCACTGATGTTCCTTGCTTCCAGATCTTGTTTGGAGCATTCACCAGAAAGTCTGGACAGGTAATTTAGTGAAAGAAAACAAAATTTGATTTCCTCTCTGCTGCGAAAGTGCAGAACAGTTTCTGAAAAAGGATTATCATCTCCAATTGATGGACAATTCACGAAAAGATGTGATGATTTCAGGTATTCGTAGGAATTTAAGAAATGCGTGTTATTGATTTGTATCGCTTGCTGGTCTTCTTTTTGAATTTTTGGGACCGCTAGAAGAAGAAAGAAGAAGACAGTCTGAACTATCGTAAGAAAGCAGATGATGGCCTTTAGCTTGTTGAAGTAATCAGCAATATACCCTATGACTGGTTTGGTGAAGATGAATAGAAACTTTTGAGTGATTAAAATGGAAGCTAGAGACGAAGCGGTAAAGTTAATTCTGTTTTTTGCGAAGATAGTGATATATGGAAGTAAAAAGCTTAGACCTGTGGAAGAAAACAGAGATTAAATGATGTAGTAAATACATGATATAATAAAATTTGAAAGTATGAATTGAACGTTGAAAAATATAAAAAGAAGATAGAAAACTCAAAGCGAAATCAATTATAAAGCGTAGAATATCTTATCTTATGTAAACCAGCAATACAAATACAGGCTTAACAAGTTGTTGATAAGTTTGTCATTATTTTTTAATGGAAATATGCTTTTCATGGCATTTACTCTTATTGATGTGATGTCTGGATATTTACCATTTAAAAAGAATAATCATTTAATTACAATGTCTGCCAATCGAATTTTTCTGATGGAATATGTATGAAGAATATTAATTCAAATAGTTTCCAAAGCCCCAAGGCGTAAATCCAGCATGTCCTCTTGCATGCCGTTTTCTTACAACTAAGTTGTTTGACGTAACTATGAAATAGTTGCAGGCAGCATTTCGAAAAATTAAATTTTATTACCACTCTTGGCAGTGTTATTTTTATGTAAAAATTAAGTATCACAAATTTAACGTCCAAATAAGTGTCTAGAAATTGTAATATCTTGAGACTCAAACTGTTGCGGATCTTCTTGTTTCTATCGGCAAAATGAGTTAACTAGCAATTGGAGCCTCTATCAACTTGCAATTGTGTTACAACAGTGTATTTTAGATATTAGAAATATGATTCTTCCTTTACTACAATTATTTATATTAATTCTTCCTTAAATGCAATTATTTATAGTTCTTTAAGAAAAAAAAATCTTCTTTATTTACAATCATTTATACTTTAATAAAATTATTTCTTCTTTAAATACAATTATTTATACTTCCTTAAATAAAATTATTTCTTTCTTAAATGCAATTGTCTATAATAATTATTCCTTTTAATAAAATTATTATTTACTTCTATGTATTTTGATCCTATTATACGGTTATTTTTCATTTGCCGTTATTTCGTCTTTATGAGTATTGCAATAGGTTTTACTTCTTCAATTTGTAACTACTTTGTCTTTTATTAAAATAAATGTTATCTGCATTTCAGTCAGTCTACTTCCATATTCTAATTAAAATCTTACCAAAATTTCCGCTTGGTAAAATATCTTACATATCAATAATTTATTATTAGACAGCTCTGTGAAATAACGTTTTGTAAACTGAGACGATTTGTGAAGTGGGGGGAAAAATTTGGTCTCGGCTGGTAGACAGCCATAATTAAATTTTTCATTTGCCATTAATTCGTCTTTTTAAAAATAATTTCATTTGCATTTGAATAGGTGTCCGGCCATATTCGGATTAAGCTTTTACCAAAAATTTCGCTTCCTAAAAAGTTTTAAAAGTCTATAAATAATTCATACTGAAATAGGCGGCACTGTGAAGTAAAATTTTATAAACTGAGGTGATTTTTTATTATCATGGAATTGTATTTGAAAGCGAAAAACTTGCTGGCTTTGACTGAATGAGAATAATCATTTCTGGGGAAACGTGAATGGGGGATAAGATTGTACAATGCTTAAATTCTCAGTTGTTCAGCAGCATAGTAAAATAATCTGATTAATGGGCTAACTTTTAAACAAAAACTCTTGTTTTCTATGTCAAATGCTAAATTCTCTGCTTTTTAATAGTGTTAAATGAGCAGAATTCAATTTCTGTCCAATCTGCTTCTGTTTGAGATAAGACATGAGCGCTGGCTTAAAATTTGTAATAAAAATATGCTTATTTTTTCTCTAAAAATAATTATCTTTGTTTGGTTAATATATTAATGACCAGATATATAAAGAAAAATTTAAAATTCGTACAAACAAGAAATGTCTTCATTAAGTGAATATGAAAACGTAAAGATTAAAAAGGAATGCTAGAGAAAATTGTTTAAAGGAGAATAAAATAGAAAAGAAGAATCGTTTAAAGAAGAATTCAATTTTTAAAGAGAAAAAGAAAATTAAAAGAGGACCAATTTTTCTGATTGCACTTTTGATTATAGGCATGGTCTGTGAATTCTGCAGTTCCGAGAGGGACATAGAATTACTGTTTTTCCTTATTTATACGTCATTTCGCCTTAACTATATATATATATATATATATACATACATATATATATATGTGTGTACATATATATATATATGCGTATATATATATATTATTTCGGTAGACAGAACAATATAATTTTCCTACCTCCCATGAATAAGAAGAAATGCAGTTTGAAACGAAGCATTTCTCTGTCGATGTGCCAGAATTTCTCTCTGGTCTCCGCTGTCTCTTGTACAGCAGATTTGGCAGGAATTGTGTAAACCTCATCATTCTTTCTGTTTTCCTGTGCCGCCATCATAAACAAGAAATTCTGTAAGGAAGAAATAATACTAAAAATTTCAGCATTATAAAAAGGGAAATAGTAATGATGGAGCGTCAAAGTCTGCAATTTGACACAGAAGTATAGTCTGACCACGGATTCCGAGAATACCACTGTTAGACGATTTTACACCGGAAAGAGTTGTCAGGCAATGAGTCACATGAGCGCATTTCCGGAGTTCTTTGTTAGATCATCCTCAGTAAACCACATCACCCTTCCATTCTTGACTTTCCCCCTATTTTGATGAAAATAACTCCGCCTGGAGCATGCGCAAAAGCGTGGAAGGTTTCCGAATCCGTTGCTGTACATCAAATCAAGACTCTAGCTATATTAGTAATGTTTACTAAGACCAGTATTACAGATATTTCAGAAATTCATTCACTGTACGGCTGATTGAATCCTTTTATAAATGATTTCTTTTTATTATGAGAGAAAATCATAATAAAAAAGTAACTTTAATTCATTTTAGCTGCCTATATTTAGGAATTATAAAAAAGTAGTAATTTACTGGAAAGTTAGCTAATTTTGTAACTATTGTTTATTTATCTTGTTTGTCTTAGTTTGGGAACTTTCGGGCTATTAGAGGCTTTAGTTTTTCGTAAGGCAAGCCTCTTACAGAAAAATTTCCTATTTATTTTGAATCCATTTCGAATTTAGTCTATAGTCATTGTAAAAGTGGACTAGAATGGATTCCTTGTTTATTTAATCCGACTATCTCAGAGTGTTTTATTTTGGTTTTTATTATCTTTGAATTATATTGACTTCCATTTTGTTGCATGCAGTGGATATTGCTCGCAACTTAAACATTGTTTAAATTTTGTAGTGTATATTTAAATTTACATAAATTTGTTTAATTCCTAATTTAATTTATTGGATTATCTTTATGCCAAAGGTACTTTAACATGCCTATAAATATTTTTGCTTCCTCCCATTGTTTCTACCTAATCGCCGCAATTTCTGATGTCGAAAAAACCTATAGAGATTGGTAAAAAAAAAGTAGGTCTTTATCCAAATTTTCCCGACCTTCTAAACAAATCAATAGCTGATGCACGGGACAAGCATTCATCTCCTGTTGTAACAACGAATAAATTTGTCACGAATTTATCAAGTTTAAAGTCGAATTTCAGGTTAACCTTTTCGGCCCTAATGTGAATATACGTCCCGGAGATTAGACTTCATTCCCTATTGGTAAATGAACACCACTTTTACATGGAGTTTTATTTTTTTAGTGTTCTTAAGGGATTAGGAAATAAAATTACGACTAGAGAAAATTGGAACACACTTACTCAAGTTTCAATTGGTCGCTTTTTTTTAAATTTTACAGTAAGTACAACTATATTTATGCCAAACTTAGAGTTAAATAGTTTTTATTGTTCATACTAAGTAATAATTTAGACCTTTTAATATCAGATCTAAGAAACTTTGAATAAATTCCTTTTGTGGGATATATTGTGCCAATCGTATTTAACAGTTGGATAATATATCCCATCAGTTATCAAATTACTACAAGATTATTGTTACGAAGCTATAAAGTTGTTTCCCTGCCATGCTAATATCATGTCAGGAAAGAGCGTTTTACAGATGTTTTACTGGAATAGGCCTAGTCGACTACACGATTGGGACATATTGCCCCAGGAGATTTCCAGAAAACGGGAAAATTGAAAAATTTTGAACTCTTAGTTTTTTTAATACGCCAACATTGAACTACATTTCATTGTTAATGCTTCTGAATATTAGAATTTTTTACGTTGCGGTGTACACCAACGAATCACCTCTAATGTTACAGCCGATAGACCGTTATGCAGGGTAAAAACTTGAGTAGATGGTTGAGGAGGAGACATGTGACAGACAATGCGTCTTTTGTACTTAACTTTCTTGTCGTTCCGCTATAATATAAACAGTCTGATTATCTCTTACCCACATCTTGTATGCTTTCTCTCCTTACTCAGATTTGATCCTGACCTTGGCGATAAACTTAGCGAAAAATCTTGCGACTTTGGCGAGGAAATATGGGATCTCAAAGGTTCTGTTCTCGATATCTCTATTAGGAGAGGAGATACGCTTTAATGTACTAGATGATTCCATGTGACGTCACGGCCTGCCGGTGGAGACTAGATAAGGAGAGTGTTGTAATGACGGAAAAAAGGTTGGCCAACTAGGATCGCCTCTGAGCGAGAACGTCTTTCGAGTTCTATCCGCTGTGCGAGCTAGTAAGCTGTTAGACGTCGAGCGGTAGTAGAGTGTTGACCCATTCTAACGGCTTTAAAGTTTCGTCTGCGATGCGAGCTAGGAAGCTGGTGAACTGAGCGCTCTTGAAAATGCCGTTATTGTCGTTATTAGTTATTTTCTGACTGTTTGTGTTTCTAAATATCAAAATTCTGAACTCTTATTACCTGTGAATTGTTGTCTGTTTACATTGGTAATCTGTGAAAGAACTATTGTTTCCTGTACCTGTGGTACGTGTTTTCCAGCATATTTGTGAATAAACTTTCATTCTCCATTATCCTGCGTGTTGGACTGTTTACACCATATACCAACAGAGAGACTTTTGTAACAATATAAACAGTCTGGTTATCTCTTACCCACATCTTGTATGCTTTCTCTCCTTACTCAAATTTTAAAAGAATTCCGGCACAAACTAATTTTTTAAAAATTCATTCTGTCGCAAAATACGACAAATAATCTCACAAAAAAAGGAGACATGTGACACGACAGTGTGTCTTTTGTACTTAACTTGC
>BGPR01032918.1:0-17257 GCA_013235015.1 Araneus ventricosus | reverse complement strand
TTCATTAGCAAGAATAGAGTATTTTATCTAGTTTATTAAACATGTGAAGACTTGAAGAGCCTGGAAGAAATCGTAAGAAAATGTTTACCTCTAAACGTCCATTTTTTCATGGAATTAAAAAACAGGGGACAGTTCTTTAAGAGTATAATAATGTTAGTAAAATCTTGAAAGAAACTATTCACGATTCTGGAAAGACGTTGAAATAGGATAGTTTGTTAATATTACATGAACATCACTAATATAATAACCCAGATCTGTCTCTCGGTAACGCTCTGACGTCACAACAATGAAACTCGCGCCGTAGCACTGCGAGACGTTAAACAGCGTTAATTTATTGTTAGAGAACCTAACTTTCAATAATTCTAAATTAAAAAGAGTAATTGTCGTTCTAATTTCAAATTTAATAGCTCTAAACTAGTGACATAAAATTTGCTATCGATTGATATAAAATTTATCTCGCTATGATCAATAGTTCCCGAGAAATTTTAAATTATATTAATCCTATATTTCAAATTAATTTTCGTTTTTTAATAGAAAGTAGTAAATTACGTCAGTTGTATATCATGCGCGTGATATATTTTGGACACCACAATGCATCTGATTATTTATTGCAATCGTGATGATATAATTTGATAATATTTTTTGGCAACGTTTGACAAGCAGAGAAGTGCTTTGTTTTGATTAGAATTTCGAAAAAGAATTCCTTTGAAATTTCAACTTTTGACTTACGTTTGACAAGATGAGAATTTCATGGTTATTGAATTATAATAAAATTATTAAACAACGAAAAATACTTCAAATGGAATGTTGTTGACCAAGAGGTTTTTTGAATAAAGAAATATGTAAATAATATCTAAGTAAAAATAATAATTCCTGTCATAAAACTTATGTTTATTTTATTTGTTTTCAATCAATGTTAAACATTTCTCTCACATATATATCTATTTAAACACGTAAAATTTGACGGGAAATCTCTCAAATGAAGAGGCAATGTGCAGCCGTCATATCATGACAGGTGATTTTCTAGTGTCATAATAATCTCTAGTTAAATGCAATTATGTTTCAGTGATAAATTACAACGATCTATGACCAGAAGAAAGTACATCTAGAGAGAGTACAATAATACTAGGAAAATTAGGAAATACAATATTTATATTTCTGCTGCGATATCAAAATTGGATTTTTTTAATATAGAGTGAGCATGTTATAACAATCGGAAATTAAATGTTATTATGTTTCAGTAATAAAATTAAAATGTTCTGAGACCAACAGAATGATTTTATGGAGAGAGTATAATATTACTAGCAAATGTTGGAAACGAAATATTTATGTTTCTGCTGCAATATCAAAATAAAGATAATTTCTTAATATAGCATGAACATGCTATAACACTTGGAAGTAAAATATTATTATGTTTCTATGTTAAAATTGTAATGTTCTGAAAAGAAACTACTGTGACCCTCAATCAATTCCCTCTCGAGATTTTGATAAATAACACATTTTAGACTTTCCTGACCCAGAAGGACACATTTTTTTCGAACTATATCTGTGTATCTTTTTTTGTAATATTCTTATTTGGTCATTCTTATCGTATTATTATTGTCAAATTTCTATTAAAAGTATTATTTTTCATTCTATATTAATTTAAGTTTAATTTTAGTTGTTGGTCTTACTTTAGATTTTTTTGTCAGTATCTTTCGTAATTTTTCTGAATGTTGACATGCATGTTGTATGTTTTTGTTTTACGACACTATGTTTTATGATATGTATACCAAATTTCAGTCGCCTAGGCCCTTGCGCTTTGAAGTTATCTTGTCCAGCTGCTCAAAGACGGAAATACACATAACATACATAAAAACATACATAACATACATAACATACGGAAACATACATGAAATAGAACCACATCATACCCCTGAATGCTTTGTGAATCCTCCCAGTCGGCTTTCATACGCCGTGCACCATTTTGGGTAGGTAGGTGAAGCCGGTGTGGGTTAAATAAATATCTGTGTTATCTTCCTTCCGTCTTTGGGCAGCTGGACAAGATAACCTCACAAAGTATACATAAAATAACACCACATGATGCCCGTGCATGCTTTGTGAATCTTTCCAGACGGCCTTCGTGTACCGTGCACCATTTTGGGTAAGTAGGTGAAGTCGGTGTGGATTAAATAAATACTAGGGGGCCCTGCCCCCCTGCTCGCTAAAGCTCGCCAACCCCCAGGAGGATTGCGTTGCAATCCTCCCAGATTTTCTACGCAAACCTTGCTCGCTTCGCTCGCTATAATGAAGACACTGTGTGTCCTAGGAGCTATTCTAAAATCTTCATACATATATATATATATATATGAATCAGCTTTATTTTGCTTCTGATGCTTTAACTTAAATCGGCACAGAATAAAATTTTTTAACCTCAAAAAAGATATTTTTCTTCAAATAAAACTTACAAAGTAAAGCTGATTTCCTTTTAATGCTTTCACTTTAATAAAGAAGGAATAAAATTTTTTGGCCCTGAAAAGGGCCGTTTTTTATATAGTGAAAGCACCAGGAACCTCCCCATTAAACACAATTAAATATTTCACATTTTGGAGCTATCACAGAAACAGATTCAAAAGATTGTGCTGTACGAAAGCAGGTATGTACATATTCAATAAATTCCTATTTATAAAATAATATACAACATTGAAACAAATTAAAAGTGTAAAGCAAAAAAAATACACTTGACAATCAACCACAGAAAACTTCCCACTAAACACAGTTAAATATTTCACATTTTGGAGCTACCACAGAAACAGATTCAAAAGATCGCCGCGCTCTACGAAAACATAAATTGTACGAAAGCAGGTATATAAATATTCAATACATTCATACATAAAATAATATACAACATTGAAGATTGTGCTCTACAAAAAAAAAATGGTATCAAAGCAGGTATATTCAATCCACTCAGTTATAAAATAATATACAACATTGAAACAAATTTAAAATGTAATGCAAAAAAATCTATCTGTAATTTTTATATTTACACATAGTAGATAGTGCACACCATTAGTATCATAAAAGGGTACTATCTGGAATATTCACAAAACTTCCCTATGTACACAATTGTAAATTCACTTACAGTGAAAATATATCTGGGATAAAATAGTCTGTACAAACACGGTGCCCAAAAAAAACATATAATCTATACACTGTAAAAAATATCCGTTTTTTTACCGGACTTTTTCCGTATATTTGACGGTTTAAAGCTGTTTTGTTGACAAAACGGTTTTTCACCGTTTTCCGCTCCAGCCATAAACTGTTTAAAACCGTCAGTGCAAATTCTATTTTTCGTCATACGGTATTGCTTTCCGTACGAAAACTTTCCCTTTTCTTAAATGTAATTTTATTGCATTCATTTCATGTTTTTAATAGGGTTCCATCTCCGTAACCTTAAACCACGTGTTCTGGCAATAGTTGATTTTTACACCACTAGGTGGCGCCACTAGAGCTATAGTCACTTTAAAACTCAAATAGATTATTTTTACTCTATTTTATGAAGTCTTCGGTGGTCTAGTGGTTAGAGCGACTGCATTTTATTTCTATCAACGAGGTTTCGATCCCCGGTTCGGAGGAGTTAGAAGTTTTGTCCCCATCTTGCAACGAAATCGTCCAAGTAAGTTCAATTGAAAATTATATTAATTAAACTAATTGAAATTAATAATTAAGCCTTGATGAATTAATATTCCTAATTGATAATACACATCAGCACATTTCAACTCAACTCGAACAGAAGGAGAAAAACAACTCAACTCAGTCGATGACGTCACTTACTTCGATGACTTAATTCTTACGCAGAAAACTTAATTTCATACGGTAAAAAACCGTTGTGACTACGGATTTACTTCGTAACTTTTACGGTTTTTCACAACCAACCCAGCTGCCAGTTTAAAACCGTAAATTTTACGGGATTTTTTTTACAGTGTATATTTACACGTTGCCAACAGTATGCAACCTTAATAATTCTCCGAGATCAGCGTGAAAGAAACCCCCTGAAACTGAATTAAAATTGGTTCTATTTTTAATTATGTTTACACATTGCAAAAAGTATGCAATATTATCATTCATCATAAGCAGCATGAAGTAAATTCACTTACAGTGAAAATATATTTGGGATAAAATTGTCTGTACAAACATGGCAAAAAAATCTAATCTCTCTATATATACATGTTGCAAACAGTAATTTTTATATTTGCACATAATAAATAGTACACACCAATAGTATCATAAAAGGGTACCTGAATATTCATAAAACTTCCCTATATACACAATTGTAAATTTCAGAGTTTGGCGACACGACAGTGACAGAATCAAAGGATCTTACTCGAAAAAGACCCACATACAACTGACCATGGCTAAAAACTGGTTTGGTTAGATCTAAACAAATTTTATCAAAAGTTTGTCCCTGGGCTTTGTTTATGGTCATTGAAAAGGCTAATCTAATGGGAAATTGTTTACGCTTGAATTGAAAAGGCATATTACTATCAGATGGAACGAGAGGTATTCGAGGTATGAGATAGGATTCATTGTTATTATCAGCACTAATTTTTTTTGCCACTATGACATTTTTCTGCAATTGAATTACTATTAGTCTCGTACCATTGCGCAGACCTTTAGAAGGTGCTAAATTTCTTAGTAGCATAATGATAGCTCCTGGTTTTAATCTTAATTTGTGAGGTGGCATTCCAGTTGGAGTTAAACTATTTAAAAATTCCTCGGTGTATGCGAGTTGGTCTTGCGGGTCATTACTTATCTATACTCTCCTAAATCACTTCATTTCCTGGCATACACTCCAGAACACGATTATTAATTTACATTGACAAATCGTTTGTTACGGTGAGAATTGCTCGACCTTTAAGCTCTTCTGGTGTCACTGTTTTAAAATCTATGTCACTAAATAGTTGTTGAACGGGATCTTGAATTTCTGGATAGCAAAATGGGGGCAACTGAATTTTCTCTCTACTTTCACCTTCACCAACATGTAAAAGCCAACTCGCAAATTCTTTTTCAGAATCAAAAGCACGCATGTTTTCAGTTAATTTCATAACGAAAAAATCAAACCAAAGTCTATGTTTTTTAATGCAGCTTGAAACTGTTAAAGATCGGGAACCTCTTAAAATGACTGGAAGGACTTGACGAAAATCTCCACCTAGTAAAATTATTTTTCCACCAAACGGTTCATCACATTTAGTAAGGTCTTTCAGAAGTCTATCGACAGCTAAAAAGGCATGAACATGTGTCATTGGAGCTTCATCCCAGACAATTACCTTAGCATCCAATAAAAGTTTAGCTTCTGAGGTGTTTGGTTTCAAATAGGGATTGCAATCCGGCACCAATTTCAATCCGGCCGGATTGGATACATCAAAACTATTTTGCCTTTTCATTCCAAAATCAACTGTATAAAAGATGATAAAGTGAGTGTATCACAAAGTTTATAAAAAAAAGCGTTAATTTCTTATGAAATCAACTTTATTTACACTGTTATAATTAATCAACATTTACGTATGAATCAACAATAAAAATTTAGTACAGTGTAACTAGTTAAATTGTAATTATTATATTAGTTTAGTAATAATTAGATAATGATGGGCGGTTAAGTTCAGTCTCACTTACTAGATTTCACAAATGACATCAATGATAACTTGCAATGTAACTTATATTATGTAAGAAACTTATATTAAATCTAACTAAATCAAGCTTATCAACTGAGATCACAATAATTAGGTATTTTAGACACACCAAGCAGTCTAATTCTTATAATTATGACAGTCATCATGAATCTGTTTAATCAATGGCACAATTATACAATAACGAATTCAAAACTCCTTCGTATTTTTTAATATACTTACTTTAAATTATTATTTTAAGTAAAACAATTTTAAAAAACTAACATTGGTTTTGAAAAAATTATCGTAGGAAACAAAAAGTGTTAATTGTGTCATCTGTCAATCGACTTCGTACAGAGCTACAAATATAACCAGCGGCCTAGAAACCCCTTTCTGCTTCTACACTTGTTGGTCTTATTGTCAACAAATACTCATGAATAGAAGACAAGTATTTTCCTCGAACTCATTCACTTTCACATGCAGTCATTTCCTTTCTTAATGTTTTCTCATAATCTTTCTCTTTTTTTTTGGTATTTATGCTCTAGGTTTTCATATCTTGCCTAATTTGCATCTGTAATTCTTTCTGTAATGTCAAATCACTTTTCAATGACGATGAATCTGAGTTATTTTCTACTATATTATCTACGTTTTCTTTAAAGCTGTCATCTAGAACAACTCTTTCTAAGATATTTTTCATTTCTAGTCTTACAAATTTTTTTTCGGCATAGTAAATGTATAATCAGTTCGTCTTGTATCATCATCATATTTCTTTTATTCTGTAAGTATATTAATATTCCTGTTTTCATTTTGAATTGGCTTCGAAAGTGGCATGTTTATTTTAGAACTTTTAAACTAGTACCTGCAATACAACACAAATAGGTACATACTTACAATTTAAAACGTTACGGTCACTATGTGAGAAGAAAGTCGTATTATAAAGAAAAATCAGAAATATGGATTGTTACTCAATTCATTTCTAAGTCTAATTATCTATTTAAATCATTCTCGTACTCGTAAATGCAACATAAACATAATTCATCTATCAATTGAACAATAAGAATGTCTATATGTGAAGCAGGTGAGTCAGCGTCGAACGACTCGTACACACCACGCATTTAAGTACCTACTCTTGCAACAACGCGAGTATTTTTTCAAGAAATCGGTTTCATGTATTTTTTTAATTTACCGGATCCGGCAAACTGGTGCCGGATCCGCCGTATTACCGGATCCGGTTTTCCGGATTGCAATCCCTAGTTTCAAATTACATGTTGAATTGGCATTCAGAGTAAGGGGAATTTTAAAAATAGAGTGAGCAGTTCTGCCTCCACTTAACAATGTAGCTGCTATCCCGGTTGATGCTACAGCAATGGCTTCATCGCCTTTTCCTCTAACTGCATGCAATAGAGTCGAATACACAAAAGTTTTGCCTGTTCCAGCAGGACCATCAAGAAAAATCACTTTGGTATATCAGTTTGATACTCATATATCGCATGTAGCACTTTATAGACAGCATATCTTTGTTCAGAAATTTAATTTTTCAATATTTGCATTAGCCTTAGACTGCTCTTCCATAGCATCATAGGATAATCGGAAGAGATCACATTGTAAGTCTACTGATGGAAGATTCACTTTTCGTAAATTCAGGCCATAAGACTTGAGCAGTTCATTTAATTCTGCAAGGTCGTAAAAGGGGCCAGTTTCTTCCGAATATCTATGCACAAACTCTTCAGAGAGGGATTGTTTATGTTGAGTCCAAAGGTCAGGAATCTTCTCAACTTCCCCAAACCACAAATTATAGCGAACAAAATTCGCAGGTAGCTAGGCATTTGCATTCTTGCTGCTTCAAGAAGAGTGTCATGCAAGTGCTGATCACCATCTAGAAGCCCAAGCACTTTGCATGCCTCTTGAAAAGTTTCACACAATGTTCCATCAGTAGTTTTTAGATTGTTGAAACTTATCACACCAGTTTTTCTTAATAATAGCATTCGAAGGTAAAATCCTTCAGAAACCTGCACACTAACCACAGGCATTCTTCCGATTACTTGTTGGCCCCCTCTTTGCCTCTTCTGCCATTTTGTAGAAGGTTTATCAAATACATAATACTGGGGGATATCAGCATAATAGTACTCATGTGCTTCTTCATCAATGAGGTTCAATTTAAACCATGCAGTCAAAGTGGTATCTTTCATAGAAGCCCGTTCAACTGCTTCATTTTCTTGCCCTTCTTTAAAAAAAATAGCCTGTTGTTCAGACAAGTGAACTGCAAGTCTAATTACTGTGTGAGATTTATCAGACATGCTGAACTCACTCAAACGCCACATTGCCTCAGGAGCACTAACATATCTCCCATCTAAGAAATTTGAAATCTCATCATGATTAACACTGTCATCATTTTTTAATGTAATGGAGGTTGCATCCTGACCTTTGTAAACATATTTATATAAATATTTGACACTTTTTACAGATGCACAAACTTCTACATTGATGTGTGCATTGTATTTTTTAGATAGCCACGGATTCTATGGTACTATCCAACGGTTATCAATGTAATGTTTGCCCACTCTAACTGGTTCTATACACCGTCTTTTGTAAACTGGATAGCCATTTACATTTTCCTCTGAATGCTTTTGGGAACTGTTTAGAGCATTCACCATCTTTCATGCATGGAGCATTTGTATTTATAATACCAAAGGGGCCATGGACCATACATTTGGTTACGATTTCAGAAAGCCTTCGATTAACATTAATGTTTGGTAATTCTGCACTAACAAATTTATCTATATCTTCTTTAGTACGAACTTTGGAAGAAGAATCCAATGTTAGTAAAATGTGACAATGAGGCAAGCCCCGTTTTTGAAATTCGATAAAATATATGTAGGAAGTTACACATCCAAATACTTTACGTTTTATAAGGTCATCCAAGAGCTAAGATAACTTCATATTAAAAACTCTTACGACAATATCAGGTCTGTTTTCAGGTCTTTCCCGACCTTGCATGGCATTTAAAATTTCAGGCCATGACGGGTTGCAGGTAAATGTCACAAACAGGTCAGGTCGCCCGAACTTCCTGACCATAGAAATTGCATCCTGATAATTCTGTTGCATGGAACGGGGACTTCCTTGAAAAGAAGAAGGCCGTATAACTAATTTCCCCACTCGTAAATTGTTATTTGAGGCTCGAGTTGTTAGAGCATCTAAGAGTCCCCTGTAAAATTCTACTCTTAGATCCTTTTGATTTAAGCGAATGTAGTTAAGGCGAGATCCTTCAGTTTTTACGTAGGAATCTATTACATATTGCTGAAATAATTTGCCACTACTATGCAAAAGACTAAAGCCACTACGAACTGAAAGTCTATATGCATAAAACTGCAATTGAGTGACTCTATTTCTTTTGGCAGAACGTCTCTCCTCAACATACTCCATCTCATTTGACCAACCCTGTTCCCCTCTAGAAAGAGCAATGGATAAACAATTGGATCGTTACATTGATTTAATGGGGATATATTTTTACAACCCTATCCAATTGGATAAATGCATATATCCCTATTTGCTGGTGGTTCGCCATCATCTCCGACAAATATGGCTGCAACCTCGGTCCTGGAAGTAGGTGCATTATATCGACGCATATCCAAGTCGGGATGTTCCATAAAAATCATTTTGATGTTTACAGTCGGATTCCATTGAATCAACTGATGCATTTGCAAATATGATTCAGCATAAGGCTTTATTGTACGGAGCAATGCATCCAACTTCTCCATCACAGAACTTAGGCAAGATGGATTGTTTTCCAAACGCCGGCTGTTGGCTTCAGAGTCATCAAAAATATACAATTGTCCATAGCCAGGTTTAAATCTTTCATTAGAATACAGTGGAGCAATCCTGTGATAAATCTAACCGTGGATTCGAAAGCAATATGGGCCATTGCCAGGAAGTGATTTTACTTTAACCCCCATAGATGCAAACGCTAGTGCAGCATTGTACTCTCTTATATGTTATTGATAGTTTCTGGCCTCTAGTGAATTGTTAGTGAGCAATTCCTTTAAAAGATCGGGAGTTTCCGCCATATTCGGTAAACGAACTTTACCATCGTGACAGCATTTGGTATACTTGTTGCTGGAGTTCAATTCGTTTCGCCAATAAAGTGCTTGACAAAAATTGCATATTTCAGTCATCATAACGCAATCGTGCTCGGAAACGTTTGTTTCAGCTTCGGAATTCACCCTATTAGCCATTTGTTGATCGCTGCGTGCTCTGGCTCGCCTAAGCCTATCGGCAGAATTTCTGGCCGATCTTCGCTGAAATCTTTCATCCAGGGATTCCCTTACAAGCTGCTCTCTTCTACGCAAATTGTATTCAGAAGCTCGCAAAGAGTTCATTTTAAACAAATAAATTCAAAAAGAAAAAAAGTAACGACTTCTCCTGTAATCCGTAAGCGATTAGCTCGGTTAGCGAAATGCGGTAAACAAACTGATCGTTGCCAACGGGGAGAAAGAAATAAAGGTATTTTTTTGAGCCACGCATAAGCGTTTTATATAATATAGATCTGTATATCTTCCTTCGGTCTTTGAGCAGCTGGACAAGATGACTTCAAAACTCAAGGGCCTAGGCGACTGAAATTTTGGTATATAGTCTTTAAAATACGCCTGTAGATCTGCATTAAATTTTGGAGAAAATCTCTTTGCCTGTCTGTTTATCCATATGTATACGATATCGAAAATTCCGAAGCGCTACTGTTAGACAGATGGAATTTGGTATGTGGTTTCTACAGAGAAATTGCAGATATGTATAAAATTTCATTCAAATCTGTTAACGGGAAGAGCTAGTTTCCAAAATGCATACTGCTAAAAAGTACAAAAAAGAAGAGTACTTATAAAAAAGTATTTTTATAAACTAAAAAAGGTTATTAAAAATTAAAAACAAATTCAGGCTAAAGACATTTATATTTTCTAAATGTTTCTTCTTTTGGCATTGACGTAAAAAATCACATATGGAATACGGTTTCTTGAATTTTATAACTATCCTTTTGCGAATTTGATTGCAAATTATAATGTAGATACTTTTGAGAACATATATAAATATCTTTGATTCGTTGTATAAAACAATCTACTAACTTATTTTTCAACAATTTTATACAATGTGTATGATTAAAAATTGTTTATAATTACAAACGCAAAACTAAAAATTCCATAGAGGAACCTAAAAAAATAATAGACTTTCAAATGGACGTAACTATGCAATCATAGATACAACTACCATATTACATAATTCGGATTCATTATCAAAAACTATGAAAAGTTAGTATAATTTATCATACAAAAGCGAACCAACAGTAATCCACAGCACAATACACAACTAATAATACAAATGAAACTTTTAAATTTATTTCGTATTACTTTATAAATTTCTAAAAAGTTGTTCTGCAGTTTGTTTCTTATTGTATGCACGAATTTTGCAGATATTATAATGCAATAATTTATCATGGAGAAATGAACTAAATTGTTTTTGAGTTGGTTCCTTATTGCTTAAATAAATGCTGTACAACTTATAATGTAATAGTTTACTTTGGGGAAATAGAGCTTTCGAATTTATTCCATATATATTTCTATGCGAAAACAGTAATACCTCAAAAAGTTGTGTTGGAGTTGGTTCCTTGTTGCATAACAGGCAGCTTGCCAAG
Organism: Araneus ventricosus; assembly: GCA_013235015.1. Taxonomy (NCBI): domain Eukaryota; kingdom Metazoa; phylum Arthropoda; class Arachnida; order Araneae; family Araneidae; genus Araneus; species Araneus ventricosus. The sequence goes on along the minus strand of BGPR01032918.1, from coordinate 5,935 downwards.
CAATAATTTATTTTGAGAAATTGTAGATTTCAAATTATTCCAAATTTCTTTGCGAAAACAGCAATGTCGCGAAAAGTTAGTTTGGGTTTGGTTCCTTATTGCAAAACTAAGACTAAATAATTGTCAAATTGATACAAACAAGATTCTGGAACGAAAAAACAATTCTTAATTTTTACAATGAATTCCAATAAATCTTAACAGTATCGGACAAAAAATCAATGAAAAGAAACTTGCTTGTTTCTTCTACTTTTCATAACAATGTACGAGAAGAAAAACCATGACTCACTGTTGCAACTTACTAAAAGCAAAACGGATATCTTATCTTTATTTTTTCTTCTTTATTTACAACACTCAGCATTATACAGAAAAGAATAAAGAAGAAAAGTTTAAAGAAGTGCTTATCGTGCATAAAAGTTTGGATATTAGAAAGCCCTAATCAAGTTTATAAATAAAACTAACTCCAACTGTATCGACCACTTGCTCCGAAAAATCTTTTTAAAAAAATCTTTGGGACAAACAATCTCCATCTTCTTGCAACTTTAGGTAATCATGGTCACAAAAATAAATGCCAAAGATGCAAAGAATGTATTGACGTAAAGGAAATCGATAAAAACGTTGGAGATAGACGAAATTTCTTTTTTAAAAGTTACTACATCAGTTGTAGATAGTTGCTTCTGTAAAGCGGATCAAATTCCCCTTCTTTGTGTAGTTACTACATCAGCGTTGTTCTGAGTGAACTAAAACTAGTGATGAAAGAGAATGAATTATAAAAAGAGATCTCACTTCTAAAACAGACTGGATTTGACGTGTTGTTTAAATTAATGACCCTAGTTTCAAGTAAAAACAATGTTTTTAAAAGCATCAATGTTGTTTTTTTAAACCTTTCAGTTTAATTGAAGTAAATGTTTTGAAAGGTTTCCGTTAGACATTGTTATTTCAAAATGAAAAATGAGAGTTACATCAATTATTTTTAATTTTAAATTTCAGCTGTAACTTTTTTTCCTTGATCGTTAATCAATTTGGCAAAAACTGCTGTGACGGTCATACTGTCCGAGAATAATCTTTAAAATACTTTTAATGCTCTTCTGGATCACATAAGGCATATTTACAAAGGGGTATTTACAACCGCAACAGTTATAAAAGCCATTCTTACAAAAGCATATTTTACAGAAACGGAATGTATGGAAGATATACATGTATAACTAAACATTCAAATAATAATCCTGTGAAGTCACAAGCATATGATAAATGTAACTGCTCATGTAATCAGATGTACTTAGGCTTACACTGTATTGTGAAACCATGTTTAGTCTCCTTTTGTGAAATAGCTAGGGGCAGTCAAAAATTTATTGCACTATTTTATAAAACAAAAGAGGGATGAAATTTCATAATACAGACAAACCCCGTTAACACGAAATCGATTGTCACGAAATTTCGCTTAACACGATGCAAATATTGGATCCCGTCGATCAGATTTGGGGAGTAGTGTTAATTCATTCCTTTAACTCGAAAACGCAAAATATCGCTTAAGACAAAAACATATTCTTTGAAAGTCAAAATCCGTTCTTTCACAAAAGCTGTCAGCGTCATTTCAAAAATGTCATCTTAAGATGGCATTGAAACAAAAGACAATGACGTTTTTTAACCCTAGAGTGGAAGCTAAATAAATTTATTATTTCATATATTGCATACAATATGTTTATTTCTTCTGTAAACTTAAAAATTTGATTATTTTCAGATTTCTAAAAGCTGTAGTATTTTATTTTTTTATTTAATAGCTTGGTAAATTCAGTCTAGATGGCACCGCTATTTTAACGGTTAACACGAAAAATTTTGGTGGTCCCGCCGATTTCGAGTTAAAGCTCTTTTTCGAACCAATCACCTCCTTTATCTAAACATTTGTCGAGGCGTGGCAAGAGTTTTTCTATGCCTTCTGCAAAGAATTGCCTTCTAACGACTAATAACCATTGTTAAGTTGTATTATTGAGTTAGCACAAATTTTATGGAGTTCAAGATGCTCGACAATAATCTTATACAGTCGCTAAATCCCGAAAAAAAGTTCGTTACATGGAAAATTCGCTAAATAGAGATTCATCTTTTAAAATACTTTAAACTACACAAAACAGATTTTAAACTCATAAACATGAAATATTATTAAAAAAGTAATTAATTACACCTTTTTTCTGTAAATTAATATCTATTTGTTTCATATATCTTACCCATCAAAAAGAAATCTGCAAGGAAAACAAGAATAAAACAAAACATTGTCCGGGAATACACTGTATTTTCAATTTTAAAAAATAATTTTATGTTAAAATTAATGAATTTTAATGACATTATCACATTTATTATGGCAAGTAATTTTAAGCATACATTACCACATTCGTCCTTAAATTTAATTACTGATAAAGTCTGTTAATTTTGTCTGATTTTTTTTTTGAAAAGTATTTTCTCTCGTAATACGTCTCGCATCTTTGCAATAAACCAAAAGACCCTTCAGGTGTATTTTCTTCAAACTGTAATCAGCGTCGGGTTGTTTCAAATGATTTTAGCATTTCATCATATGAAGGTTCGTCCATTTCTGCATCATAATTATTTCCTTCTACATCATCTTCGTCGCAATTCATTGATGTATTGTTTTTATTTTTCATACTATCCAAAATATCCAATTCAGTTAGTGTTTCCGAGGTTTCAGCTTCAGAATCAAATGAAAGAAAATCATCAACAGCACATCATCGTTTTTCTTTGATGCTCAATCACTTTCGCTTTGATTTTCCAGCTACAAGAACCGAAATTACCAGTACGACTCTGATCAACAATCTAGAAAACGGGAGACTAGTTCAAGGACACGGGACAGCTCCATTGAGGGTGAAAGGGGATATTGAAAGTTTTTCTTGTGAAGTGGACAGTGTGGGGGGATAAATGTTGCACTTCTTGGATGAAATACAAAGAATGACAGCGATTTTATTGCTCTCGGCGAGTTAGGCGACTGGTAAAGCCAGTTCAAGATCATTGACCACCATAAAATGAGTTAAAAGAAATAATAAGTTTGAAATTTTCAGAAATATTTTGAGAAATAGGGAGAAAAAAATATTGGATCACAAGAAAAAGTTCGTTAAATAGAGAATGCACTTCGCTGTTTAGAGGTTATTTTACAAAAAAATTCGCAAAATGTTCTTGGTTCCAAGGAAAAGTTCGCAAAATAGAGGTTCGTTAAATAGAGACCAGACTGTATACCTTCCATGTGAAATATCAATTCATTTGCGATTTCTTTTGCTGTTACTCGCCTTTTTGCAAGAATGTTTTCATTCACTCAAGCTACGATCTCAGCATTCGTAGAAATTGATTGTCTTCTCTCGCTGTAAGCGTCGCCATCATCGGTATGTCCGTTCTCGAACATGTTACACCACTTAGTGATAGCTGCCGATAAATCTCAATGCAAATACACCTTTCTCCCCACAAAAAAATGAATCACTGTACACTTTACCAATTTGGATGTCACCTGCAGATGTCAAGAAATGTTCACGACTGATTAGAAAGCAAACTAAAAATCCGGCGACCAAGCCGCTGAGCCAGGCGCTGCAGATAAATGTCTGCAATGTTGCCACTAAGTTTCAACAAAATATCATCACCAAGATATTCTTCGAAAGAGTGCAACTAATTCTTTGACTGAACTACGTAGGCCATAGATTTCAAATTTAAATTGGTGGGGTAAATTAATTTTTCACAACCACGCTCAACCATTTTGTTTCAGAGTTTATAATGTCTCGTTGACTATTGAACCATCCATTCACTTTCTGAAAACAGGAACTCCCAATCCTCCCAGAATGCGAAATTAATTTTTTAGATTTTTTATTGTAAGTTCCCTATTAACACAAGATACCCTACAATATTCATACGATATCTTTACGATATAGTGTGACATTCAGAATATCGTAGCAACATCGCAGAGATATCGTAAAATATCTTGTGCAAATAGGGTTAATAATATTCGCTGCCCAATTTAAATTTGAATAAAAATTTATCTGAAGAAATTTAAATATTGGACCAAAAATTTCTAATTTTTAAACAGGAGCTTAGCAGAGAGAGGGTTATTAAGTTTATTCCTAAAATTTAATGACTGGTACTTTTGATATGATGATCAAAATTAAATATTCTCTCATTTCAACTTATTCTTCAACTTCTGTAAGTTGATTGATTCATGTAATTACCTTGACATTATAAGAAAGTATTGTAAACCTAATGATGCAAAATTGGTGAAATTTCTTGTAACGTAAGTAAGACGGAAAAATTAGGTCAAGTATGAGATGGGCTCATGTGGAGTGGGTAAGATGCAAATACGACACATATTTTTGTGGTCATTTCCAATAGAATTAATTTGAAAATTTGCTCACACATGTAGTCCATATCTCCAAAGCTATTCTACAGGGCTACTATAAAAGATTAATTCATTTTCAAAACACTATACTATAATATCTCCTTACAACAATACTTTGTGGGCCAAATAAAGATATTGCTATCGAGGGATCCATTGTTATATCTGGGGGCGATATTATTAAAATATAAAAAACTTAAATTTTGGTTGTTTTAATGTGGGCACAATACAACAAAATAAATTTTGCAATAAAAGCTTCAGCACAGTGTTAATGATTGTTAAAGCGTACAGAAATTTGAAAATTCAGCTATACAATAAAATTGATCACATACCTGAGAAACTTATTTATCGAAAAAAATCCAATATTTTAGTTTTCTTATTCATTTTTTAAACAGTTTAGCCAGCTAACAAGGTTTTCCTAGAGTCTAATGCACAAAAATGATCATCATTTGTGTATGAAAGACTTGAAAAAATGCCCGTAGGGACTGAACTGACTGTAGAGCTTCCTGAGATGTCAATAAAGATTGCGATGGATCTGTATCATCATATTTGGAAACAGAAATATTGTTACAGAGGAAGAAAGTGGCGTTGAGATTAAAAAGAAAAAAGCATTGTTGTACAGAGGTTTATTGCTGCACAGAATATCGTTAAATTTAGGGGAGATTAACATTGTGCTCTATGCAAATTCAATGGGACCACAAATTTTATTGTTGTAGAGGGATTTATCGTTGCATCGGATATCGTTGGAACGAGAGTTTACTGTATAATCAAAAGGATTAAACGCACAAATTTGAGTAATATATGAAAATAACTGCTAACTCATCAAGTTTTCCGCACTTTTTACAAATGTTCTATATGCGCCTCCTGGTTCACACAACGCACATCCAGGCGGTAGTAGAACTTGTCCCACGCATTTTGTAGCGTCAATGGTCATCCATACAGCATGGATACTTTCGCTGAGATCTTCTAATGTTTTTGGTTGTAGAGGTAAAGAAACAAGGTCCTTAATATGTCCCCAAAAGAAGAAGTCACGATCGCGTTGCACTGCCATAACAGACAAACATCTTGAATATTCTAACACAAAAAACTTTTTTCTTGCTTTGCCTCCATTTTGGGAGATACTGAAAGATACTGACACACAATACAAATTTGATGAGTTAGCGGTTATTTTCATAAATCACTCATATTTGTACTTTTAATAATTTTGAATATATATCGTTTTTAAAATGAATGAATCTTTTATAGTAGCCCTGTATATACTCACCCTCATTTCTTTCTTATTACACAGACAAGAATTTCCATTCCAACCATTGCAAACTATTTTATTTCACGACATACTGTCAAATTTTTAAAAAAAATGGTTTTACATAACAACCTCCTTTCCTTTACATGAAACTGCAGTATTACATTAAATAAAAGCGTTTAAATACTTTATTTTACTGAAATCTGTTAACATTTCAACAACTGGCACATCTAATCTACAATTTATTTCAAAATTACCAAATATTTTAGAAGACTATCAAAGAAAGGAAAACCTTTTCAACATGTTCAGCGTTTCCT
>BGPR01032917.1:0-17257 GCA_013235015.1 Araneus ventricosus | reverse complement strand
CGCCAGTGTCAACCTTCTAAGAGGGATAGCTTCTGGGAAAGCAATTAACATTCCTTCCCCATCTGTGGGTGGTCACTTACCGGTTCTATGGATAACAGAGCTGACTTTCGGCACAAATCGAGCAGAACTAGTTTAGAGATGATTAAGCACATTTCATTTAAATTTTTCTGAATAAATATATTTAAAACTTCTATCTTTGTTTGCTATTGATTATTACATATATATACTTTGTATTACACACATATGCGTTTATATACACTAATAATCGCGAAAAAATATTTGGGGCCGATAAGAGATTGAAATTGGTTTAAGAAACTCTCGTTCAAAGAAACTATTTGAGTGGGTTTTTTTTCCGTAATTTATTTTTGTTGATTTTGCAAACTACAGGAATCATATCTTTGTATAAAACTGTTTCAAAATTTGAAATATTTGATTAAATGTATCACTTTACCAGTGAAGTATTGTATTCAAAGCCAAATTTTACTATTGACATTTAAACAGAATGTGAATATCACAAATTTGGTGTAAGAAACTTAATTAATGCATTTTAATTAATTGAATCATTAATTAATTTTATAACAGTATTTTAAAGGAATAAAAACGTTAGAATATTTTCAATTGTGACGTCATTGTTAATCTATGTTTTTTCTTCCTTTTTTGTTTCAGAAGCCATTTGATTAAAGTAGAAATCTACCTGGAAGATTCTGAAGTTGTCACATTTCGTCATCGACCTCAATATCTGGTAAGCACATGATTTTCCATTCTCAGATTAATTTGAACTCGTTTTTCTTAGCATGTCTCCAAAGTTCATCCTTAAATATTTAAACATCAAATCATATTCAGGGTATCCGAAAAAGATCCTTGCAAATTCAAACTTTTATTTTGAAAAAAGAATAGGTCTGCAACAAAAACTTATTCAGCGATGGCAGAACAACTCAAAAAGTTTTTTTTTTTTACCATCTTTGTAAAGTTCTGATGAGATCCCTTCGTAGCACGAATAATGTCAAGACGATATTTTAATTCCATCCAGGAACGTTACAGCATGCCTTGGTCAACAGTTTCTATAGCGGCTTGCATCCCTTGCTTCAATTCCTGAACTTTGTGAACTTTTGTAAAGTACACAACATCTTTCACATAACCCTAGAAGAACATCACATAACCCATCTTTGATTAAAAACAGACGGTAAAAAAACTTTTTGAGTTGTCCTGTCCATAGCTGCAAAAGTTTTGTTGGAGACATATTCTTTTTTTAAAAACAACACTTTGAAGTTGTACGGATCTTTTTGGAACACCCTGTATTTCCTTAGCATAGAAATTGAAATTTCTTTGATAAGGACTGCTTTTTGGGGAGTAAATTCTCAATATCTTTTCCGATCTCTAAAATAACAGTCGAATTTAGTCATTTCTTAATACTAAGCAGTTCCTGTAATCCGACTTGTTGCACATTAAATTATGTCAGTCGCAGAATAATAAAATGAGTAAATAAATAAGGAGAGAGAGGTTTGTTGTTACATTCAGTCGTTTTTAGAATAATGAAGTCTCTTCATTAGTCATTCATATAAGTCATTCATTAGTAAACTTTTAGTCAAAGGTTTATGTTCTAAGTCGTATCGTATTTAAAAATTTATAGCTTGGATTTGATAACAGATCATCAGCTATAAATTGTCTCATCTCCAGTTTTTAATTAAAACTGACAAATTAAAGAAAATTTCAGTTGTTGCTGTATTTATAAATTTTCAGGAATCATCGGGCTCACTTGGTTTTTGATGTCTACCTATTTGCAATTATGTAATGCAAATAATACGTTATCACCAAATTTGTTGAAAAGCAAAAGAACAAAATGTTGTCTATCCAAAAATATTTCTTGTCATTTACCTCAGAAAGTATTTCTAGCCATCTTTGGTTCACTTAATGACTGAGAAACCTCTTTTTCCCTTCATGAAAGTTCATCTGAGATGTTTCATAATATTATCCTTCGTTGTTAACGAAAAAAAGTTTATATTTAGAATCATTAAGTAATATTGATAGCGTGCTATGAATGTTTCTTTTCGAAGCTGAAGCTTGCAGTCTTTGCCATTAAATAACTGAAATGTTTCATAAAAAATTGCTTGTTGTTAGCTGTATTGTTCTCACTGATAACCAGCGGATGTTTGCTGTTCTCGACCTTCTCTCATACTTACATAATACGACGAGCCTTACGTTTAGCTTCATAGTTCAGTGAAGTGAATCGAGTATACATTTTTGGGACTCTTCCCGTTGACAGCCTGTGCCTAATATTAAATATAAATCTGCTTTTTTAATATCAAGCTCACACACCAAATTTCATTTATCTTCCTCGTTGCGATTTTTAGTTATCGTGTTCACAGACAGACAGACTTAATTCCAAAAATAATTTCTTCGGGTTCAGGGAGATCTAAAATTTGCAGACTCATCAAAATCCGGAGGTTAAATTTTTTGATGATTGTAATACTTTGTTTTCTTGTAAGTGAAAGTAAGAAAGGCATAGGCAGAATTTTCAGGGGTCGATCCAGGTTTTTTAGGAGCCCGTTTTTGTGGGGAAAAGAATATTTTTGTGAAAAAATTTTTTATCATGCAAAATCTTCAATTTTAGCAGTCATATTTCTATATTTTACGTTTAATATCGAAAGTGTTTCATTGAACCAAATATATGCAGTAATTTGATATAATACTGAAAAAAAATACTCGTATATATATTTTGTGCAATACCTCATTCGAAAACTTTTAAAAAGAAGTCAAATTAAAGAAAGGGACCGTTTTTATGAATTTGAATTTTGTGAAGGGGTCGTTTTTCATGAAGTGGAATTTTATGAAGGGGCCGCAAAACGACTCAATTTTCGCCGTTTCGACCCATGATTTTATAATATCGGATGTTTCAAAAAGAATATTCGGATTTTAGTTGCATGGGATACCTCTTAGATAAGGTTTACAGTAATGAATCAATGCTAGATTGAAAGAACCAAGGTGCCAGTTTTAGTTAAGCGCATGCTCTTAAGCTGTTACCTTTACTGTTCGCTTAAATTCGCAAGTAGCTAAAATGGTGACTTCCGAACATAAAATGTGTAGCCGTTTGCAAGTTTTTAATCCGTAATCGTTATAAAGCTCGCGTTCCATAATAAGCTCGATTACAATCCACCGAGTGATTACAACATCCCTACACGGTATCATCGATATGAAAGCCGTGGATGTCTTTGTAAAGGGAAGAGTACGGAACGACGAAGAGCATCGGAAGAGAACCTGGAACATGTGAGACAGTATTTTTCGCGTAGCCCTAAGAAATCTGGGTGTTTTTCTTTGAGGGTTTTTAAAGGATTGTGTAAATTCGACTCGCAGGTGTCTTGACGTGTTCTGTGTGACGAATGGTACTCATATAGGAAGAGGTGTCCTTGCACCAAGAATTGGGTTATCTTTTCATTTCTATCATTTATGCTAAGGCTAAGTTAATTAGTACTTAATAGTTTTAAAACCCCGATATTCATTTTCAGACAACGGGTATTATGAGTTTCAAAGATTTGCAACAATTTTCAAAGATGTTCTTTATGATTGTTTCATGCTGCTCGTTGTCTTATGGAAAAGAATCAGTGGCGAATCCAGGATTTGGGTCTGGGAGGGGCTGAGGTCATACAAATTTTGTATCGTCGTGACGAATGTCAAACCTCATGGCTTATGTAAACCAAAACACTTTAAGTTTACAGACTTTACTCACCTGACAATAAGAATCACAAAGAACGCTACAATACTTTCGATAATTTAATAAAAAAATGAAATAACTAAAAATCTCTTCGACCGCGTCAATGCTTCAGATACAAGTGGAATGACTATAAAAGTGGGAAAATTTTCGAGCCTGTCAAGCCAGAAAGAAATGTTGTCACGTTTTTATTATTTTTTCAAAAGTGAAATTAAGATCAAACAGTTGTAGTGATTTTAAATAAAATTAAGAATTCTGGTTTATCTCTGGGAGGGCTGCAGCCCGATAGCAACCCCCCCTGGATTCGCCACTGAAAAGTAATACAGTTAATATAAGTAATTTCTTTCTGTCGAAACAAACAGGGTAATTTTAACTTTATAACTGCATATTTTAGAATATCTAATGTTTGTTCTTTTCTTTTACATTCATAGAATTTAATTTTCTAAGCACTTATGTTGTTATTTATGCTTATTTTTCTTTCCTTTTCAGTATATTGAAGCTTTTAGTACGATCGGCGGATTCATCGGAATATGGCTGGGAATTTCTTTGATACAACTAACGGACTTCATAGAGACACTGGTCCGAATTTTGAGGGTTTCCTGTGCATCAAAAAAGGATGTCAAATTTAAAGCAGAAATCACCCAAGAGTTTGACGAATGATGATAAATATTTATATTGTTCCTCTACCTCTGTTTCAAAATTTATTTAAGTATCTCGAAAAAGTTTTCACTATTTATTCATTGAATAAATATTAAAATATGTACATTCTACTGCGCTTGAATGAATCTTAAATAAAATTTCTCTTGAAAGTAGTCACTAAATGACCTTACATATTCAAGAAAATGAAGGAAACAAAAAAAGTTCATAACTAAGTATGAATTTGTACTGAAAATTAAGTGTCTCTGTTGTATTTACAAAATTATGTGCACAGTTTTTCTAATTAAACTTATTTATAGAAACTTTCAATACAACTTTATTGTGTAATAAATCTCTCATCTTCTTCGTACAAATGACTATAATTTATTCCACCCAAAAGAATAGGAATTAATTTGACCTACAAAAAAGGACTTCTTATTACAGTCTTTTCAGATATAGAATAGTAGCAGGACACGCACGGCGTTGCCCGTGGAGTCAGGACTTCAACAAAATGAAAAAAAAAAAAAAACTGTCCACAATGACACGTAAACGTTTTGAAAATAAAATCAAAACAAAAGATACACATTATTGATTTTCCCGCTTATTTTTCTTCCCGATAGTGACATTCTAACTGTAGAAAAACAGTACAGAGTACGTTAATCCGAAACAATTATACAGGAAGTAAAATATGCGAGACAAATAAACACGTTAAAACACAGCCGAAAATAATAATCGGAGGTCAGGTTAAGTCGGAGGTGAAAAAAACCTGAATAACCGAAAACCGGTTATTTCCGCAATAACCGCCACCCCTACTTCTTGGAACATGCACAGGAAATTTTGGCTTTATTTTTTAACTGGCTAATTCTTGAATCAGTTAAATTCCAATTTTGAAATTTACGTGCTCTTTGAGAGTTACTTTTTCTTTGTGAAGAATTTTTTCGAAAATTCTATTTTTTAAAAGTTAATTTTTAATTTTTTTTTCGGACTTCTGATGTTTTCAGATCATACAGATCCTGTTGTAGAATGAAATGAAAAACTTTAACTTATTTTTCAAAAAAAGGCTGAATGAAGCCTGAAAATCTATTTTCTTGATTCATAGTAGGGATGGGAAAAACTACCGGTTTTAACCAAAAACCTTTTTTTTTTGTTTCGGTTAACCGGTTGTTTTAGGTTATTTTTTGTCCCGGTTGTAACCGGTTATTTTTCAAAAATCCAATACACGGGTAAAAAAACCGGTTCGGGAAATAGGCTCGATTTTAGGTTCCATTAGACTAAAATTTACCGTTATAAAGCTTCGAATTTCATCATCATAGGCCAATCAATGACAACCTTTTCCTCGATGCGTCTGTTGGTTGGCGAATTACTGAAAGAGTCTTTATGAGCAGATAAATATTGGTCAATGGATTGATTTCTTGTGAAAGCAACATTAATAAAAAATTTTGTCTACAAAAGGTGTTTGCCGCCCGAAAACCGGTTATTTCAAAAACCGGTTATTTTCAGCAGTTATATCCGCCAGGTTAAACCGGAGGTGAAAATAATGTGAATAAGCGAAAAACGTTTATTTTCGCAATAGCCGCCGTCCCTAGAGGGCACGACTTGGGAAATTCAGTTCAGGATGAAACTTGGCATACCATTAGGGTGTTCACCCATTAATGTAATAAAGTGCAATGTCCAGACGATTCGGAGAAAATGGCCCTAAAACTTTAGGTACAGCTTATATACTAGTAACTCATCACAAGCCATCAGTGCTCAGTGTCTATGCTCTCTCCTATTGTTCGCTAGGTCCGTAGTTCGATCCTGCCTTCGGTTTTTTTATTTTTTCAAAATTATACCAAATTAAATTAAAAAATAAAAAATATTTTAAAATAAAATTGTAATTATTTTTATGCGTGAAATAACTTTGTTTATATGATACTTCAATTACAGTTAAAATAATAATAAAAATAAAATATAAACAATAAAGTAATTATAAATACATATTTGAATGCCTCACTTACCAAATCGATTAACTGAATTTTTTAAAATTTTAGTTTCAAAGCACTTGATTGACTCCTAACTGTTTATATAAAAAACAAATTCCTCTAATAATAAGGATTAACACCACTAAATGACAAAATTTTTTTGGCCATTGAATAATAAATAATTTATTTCAGAAGCCAATCTGATTAACTCCAAGCTCTAATGTAAATCGTTGCAAATTGCATTATTGCGCAATAAAAATTAAATTAAAAAACTTTTTAATGCAATGATATTGTCTTAAAAGGTACGGCTTTTTCTGTTGTTGTTGTCATTCGTTGTTCTACACATCTTCTTCTTGGGGTTAAATAATAATAAGTTATTTATGCCTAGGCACCTCCCCCTTAAGAATGATCCCTAAATATGCGAATTTTATTCGTTTTAATGTCGGATTCACCGTTTGAAAGAATGTTTCAATTTTGTGTCTTCCGAATTGACACACGCTCATTTGGTCTACTTCTGTTTTAATTACATTACTATATTTTTCATAAATACGATGTTGGATTTCGATACAGGATAGATTATTTGATATAGTGCAGATAGTGGGCACTATACTGTGTATTATGATGGACTTGTTGAAATTCATTCCTCCCATTAAACATGATTATTATAAAAACTTAAGGACAAATCGACATGACGGTAGCTCAAATACAGCTGACGAAGAAGACATCATTTATATCGATGATGAATCAATTTAAACAAAGTAATAATAATAACTGTAACAGAACAGTTATTATTCATTTTTGCTAAAATCTTCAATAAATATGTATATAATGAAGTTTTTATGTAATAAAAAATAATTTGAAGATTGAATTTGATTTAATACTTTTCTTTCACTTGCCAATTGATTAACTCCCTGAAACACGCAAAAATTGTAGTATGTAAGAATAATGATTACTCCAAGGATATTCTATCTTATACTTTTTATATGTCGTTAGATAAAAGATACGTCTGCAGTAATACAGTCTACGAATTTTATTTGAATTTATAATTTAAAAGGAATTTTAAAAAACAGTGTATACTATTTTATCACTTTTCTCTATTTTTTTGTTTTATGGAGTTAATCGATTTGGCAAGTGAGGAATTCATTTAATGGTGATAAATATTAACTATAACTAAAATTATCATCCTAAATTCATTGAAAGTTTTAAATTATTGGTATTTTTGTATATAATTAAATATAGAAATATACAGTTACTAGTAGTAAACTAAAGATAAATTTAAAATCAATTAATAAATGTAGAATACATTTCTAAAATTTATGAAGGATAATGCCTAAACATAAATGTTTCATGATGTGAGTCATTATAATTATTATTTATCACCATTGAATATGCATTTATAATTATTTTACTGTTTATATATTATTATCATTATTTTTTTATTGTTTATATATCATTTTTATTATTTTACTGTTTATATATTATTTTTATTATTATTTTAACAGTATTTCAAGTATCATATAAATACAGTTATTTTACGCATAAAAATAATTACAATTTGAATTTAAAATACGTTTTAATTTAATTTGGAATAATTTTGAAAAAATTAAAAACCAAAGCCAGGATCGAACAGCGGACCTAGAGAACAGTAGGCAAGCGCTCTGACAACCAAGCAGTCTGAGCACTGTACACTTGTGATAAGTTACTGGTGTATAAGCTGTGCCTAAAATTTGAGGGCCATTTTCTCCTAATTGGCCGGCCATTTCACTTTATTATATTAATATATGAACACCCTAATGGTATGCTATTAATATGCCAAGTTTCAACCCGAATTTAATTTCCTAAGTCGTGCCCTCCCCTTGTTAGACCATGTATATATACAGGGTTCCCACTTAAATAAAGGCGACCCCCCTTAACTTCAGAACGATGGCATCTTTAGTCATGAAAGTAGTGTCTAGGTTTAGTAAAACGTCTATGCGCTATGCCATGAGACCCGTTACAGCGCCACCTGGTGGCACACTCCGGAGTTAGCATTCCTATCTCAAAAACGGTGAAAAATAGGGATAAAATGTCAATCACAAAATTGTAGAGCATTATCGATTTAGTACAAAAAGACACCTTGTGCATATTAATACTAAGAACAGAAGCTTAGAATGCAAATTTGATTGTTCGCGATTTCCGAAACTGTGACGTCACAAAACGGACTAAAGAGATGGAATAAGAATTAGTCAGCACAATATACTTTTATTTTCCTTGTTCAAAGTGCTCTCCGTCATATACAGTACAAATTTCACCCCTTGTTTGTACCTCTTTCACCTCTTGTACAATTTCACTTTCCACATGTTTTAGCACGCTAGCACAAGCAACAATAATATGTCATCGAAAGTCCTGCAATATTGGCGGAAAGGTCGCATACACCTGCTGTTTGAATTTTTCTCACAGGACAAAGTATAAAGGGTTAATTTTTTGTCCGAAAAATAACATTTTCTCCTTTTATCCTTGTCTTGAGACGTCACAATTTCGAAAAATGTGAACAAACAAATGTTCACTTTAAGACAGGAGTTCCCTACCTTTTTCCCTCGCGTACCACTTGATTATTCTTTCTGTTTTCGCTTACTCCCTATTGTCATCCCCCTTGGACCCTCCATTCAAACCAGACGGTGTGCTTCGTGCACGAGGTCGGGGACGTGCTCCGTACCATCTGTCATATCCCCCCCCCCCAGCCATCAGGCTGTGCAGAGGGGTTTGTGCCAATAATGTTAAGGGCTGAGGTTAGCTTACGAGTGAAATGACTCTATTAATAACATTTGCAGGACCTAATTTTGATTTTACAATTTATTCCATTTTTACAATAGTATAAGTTCAACGTCAAAGCATATGAAACCAATATTGCAATAATTTCGTTTTAACTTATAAGGATAGCTAAAAATTACACTTCGTAGTAATCAAATATTCAAGTGTTGCACTTATTAAATGGCAAGTATTCAATTGGAAAAACAAAATTCTGAAACTTTTTTTATCCCTTATATTTTGTTGCTTCCGCCATTAACAACTTTGAATTCGTGCACCCTCAACTGGTCCTACGCATATCCTCAACTGGTCCTATGCGTACCCCAGGGCTACGCGTACCACAGGTTGGGAACCTCTGTTTCAAGAGTTCTGTTCTTAGCATTAATGTGAGCAAGCAGAGGCGGTCCGGGCAAACCGGGCAACTGTCCGTGGCGCCAAAATCCGAGATGGCGCCAAAGCGGGAGCGCGAAAGGAAAAAATGATTCAATAGATATAATAGCTCTGGAAAAACAGCAAATATATTTTTAAAATAAATTTGTTGAATATATTATTTCAAATTAAATAAGAATACCATAGAATCTTGCATATATCTGGAGTTTATGAAATCTCGCCATGATATTGTTAAGTCATATTTGCAGGTAAAACATGCATATTTCTATGTTCTAAAAAATGAGGTTCGTTCAACTTTAGAATACAGACATTATAGAATTTAAAAAATATGTTGGTTTTCTGAGCGAGCGCCATATTGTTGCCTTGTCCGGTTGGTAAAGTTACCTCGGGCCTCTTCTGTGTGTAAGTTGTCTTTTTGTACTAATCGATACTCTACAACTTTGTAATTGACATTTCCCTTCTATTTTTTTTACCGTTTTCGAGATAGGAAAGCTAACTTCGGAATTTATCAGCAGGTGGCGCTGTAAGCGGGCTCATCGCATAGACGTCTTACTATAATACCTAGACACTACTTTCATGACTATAGCTTCCGTCGTTCTGAAATTAAAGGGAGGTGGCCCTTGTTTAAGAGGGCACCCTGTATACGCATAAAAAAAATTGGTTTTCGGAAGAAAACAAAATTTTTTTCACTAATCAATCCCAGCAAGAGGAATCATTTTATTCATCTCCACGTTTTGCATTAAGTAATTCTTCGTTGCTTTAACATAAGCGAAAAGAATGATTAACACTTTATGTCTCTTTGAGACAAATTTGAGAAAAGTTTAATTACCCATGCAAAATATTCGTTCAAAAATTTTGAATTATTGTGAATTTAAAAGTTAGCATAATTAACATAAAACATTTTATTGCAATACTATTGAAAATATGCTCGCTTTATTTTGGTACACGTACATGTTAATATACAAGTTTTGTTTTTAATTTAAATAGAAAATGAACTGTGAAGTTTTTATATTTTTAAATGAGGTTTTTTTTCAAATATATTTGTCCTTTCGTAATTATGCCATAAAACATCGGAAAATGATGAGAATTTTTTCCACGAGAAATTCTTTTCTCAATAGGCATTACAGCAAAAATAAATCAAGTGATTAAAATAAAAACGAAAAAGTTTCGTATACGATTATCAATCTTTTGTTAAATGATATTTTGTTTCGATTATGATTATCTCCATAGTAACGTATTGCCAGTTCAAACTACCATATGAGATAAACTAATCGATTTTATAGTAATTCTTTAGAAAAATTATAGAAATTCTGATAGTAATTCTTTTATTATTATATATGTTATTCTAGTAGTAATCCTTTAAAAAATTTAGAGTAAAATCCCTTAACTTCACAACTTAAAATTTACAAATCGGTGCAATAACTGAAAAGAACTATGACACACCCTTGAAAAGGAACTAATTGTAAATAAATTGGGCGAGGTTTTCGATTACTTGTCAACGTGATTCGGTATTTTAAAAGATAGAGTAGAGAGGGACAGAGACAGAGATTTGTTAACTAAGTATCGTTAGAAATTTTTAATATTCCCATTCCAATAATGGTACTTTATTATTAACCGCATACCATTGGCGAATAACCAGTATTACGAAATTCGAAATGCCAGTTATATATTATGTAATACACTGAAGAGCCAAAAAAACTGGTACTAGCGTGCATATGCAAATAACGGATCGGGTACGAGTATGGAGACAACATCATTAATCCATAGACCCTGTTTGTCAACAGGGGACTGTTCAATCTGGTGGAGCCTCTGTGATGGTATGGGACGTGAGCAGTTGGCGTGATATGGGACTCCTGATACATCTAGAGACGACTCTGACAGGCGACAGGTACTTAAGCATCCTGCCCGATCACCTACACTCATTCATGTCCATTGTGCATTCCGACGGATTAGGACAATTCCAGCAGGACAATGCGACACCCCACGCGTCGAGAGTTGCTACCAAGTGGCTCCAGGAACACTCTTCTGACATTAGACACTTCCATTGGCCACCTAAATCCCCAGAGATGAACATTATTGAAGATATCTGGGATGTCTTGCTACATGCTGTTGAGAAGGGATCTCCACTACCTCGCACTCCTATGGATTTGTTGACTGCCCTGCAGGATTCATGGTGTGAATTTCCTTCAGGATACCTTCAGACACCAGTCGAGTCCATGCCACATCGTTTTGCGTCACTTTGCGTACTCATGGGGGCCCGACATGATATTAAGAAGGTGTACCAGTTTTTTGGCTCTTCAGTGTAGATTATCAATATTACATTGCGTTATTTTTTTTACTTGGCAATCAAAGCTTCATTGATATGCAGTAAATACGAAAGTACCTCAATTATAAATATGAAATGTAGTTCAAGCAGACTAGAACTGCTAAGTTCTGGAACTCTATTCGGTATGTGATGTTTTGTTTACTCAGAATAAAGAGAATTTGTTTACTCAAAACACATAGAAAAATAAGAAGACAGAAAATGTATGTTCACTGCATATTTATATTGTAAGATAGTATTGAAAAAACTTAATCAGCAAAGAATTGTTGGTAAAGGACAAAACTTATACAGCAATAGTTTTATATACATTCAAGTGCAAAATTGAAGTTGTAATGGAATATCTGATGAATCGAAATTTATATTCAAATAAAAGAATTAATATTATGTCACAAAAGACGATATCGAATGAAAATATAATCAGTCACATATTTAGATGTAAGTGTGCGTGCTTGTTTTTTCAAGAATACAACAGCAGTTCAGGATGAAAAGATAAACTGTGCTTAGAAGATTTTCTGCGTCGCAGACGAATAACGAATGACGAGCTGTTTCAGAAATGCGATTTGTTAAATGGCGATTTGCTATAACAAGCGGCAAGAACATCAGAAAGTAAACGATCTCAGATAAAGGTGGTATCCTCAGGCATCTCAGATGGATATAAATATATTTTAATGTTGATTTGCAAATGCAGAAGGCGAAACTCGCAGATATGCTCCAATGAAACTTCGAATAGCAACATTCACTTCTTTACGCGAAAGTACACAATTAACCAGACTATGATCATTGATGTAAACGGCAATAAATTCTGCAATATTTCCGAGCGTTCTATCAATGAAAATCTATTGTCTAGCCACTTACACAGACACGCGATTATGAACTGCTTCTAAAAAACTTGAAAGAAGAAAGATAGAGCTTATGACTGCATTCCTCTACTTGAAATCTAGTAGACACGCCTCTTTTTAATGGCGTAACGTAGGATGCGAAACAGAGATTCTACGAAATCTGTAACCTCTACGAGGGAAATACCAAGCCAAACGCCGATGAATCCTCCTATGTAACTGAAGGCTTCCACGTCCTGAAACGAAACAGAGCAAAATCAGAGAAACAGATCGGTAAACAAGAATTGATTACAAATATTTTGAGTATTAAGAAGGAAATATTAAAAGAAAAAATTAAAAAATCGCGCTTTTATTAGTATAATAAGAGTACAAAATATTTTTTTTATCAAAAATCTTTAGGTCAAATTAAAATCGTAAAAGAGTGCGGAGATGATAGAAATAATGCAAGAAAATTCGAAATTTAATTCCTATTTATGATCTATTTTAATTTTTAATGAATGCTTAGAATTTTCTCTTTTATGATATTCATTGAGAATTAATTTCCTTCTAGTATTGTTTTCAGCGTCTCAAGCTTCTACAATTTTGTTTGGTTAAATATTTATTGATTAAAAAATAATTTCATACTTTTCACTCTCTCTCTCTCTATATATATATATATAAGGTTCGTATGTGTATTCATTATAGACTCAAAAACTACTGGACCGATTTACACGCGGTTTTTTGCAAAATGATCCTCGTTGTCTAAGGAATTTTTAAAGCTATTGAAATCCTTAGTTAAAATCCTCCATTAGAAAGAAAGTTAGGGGACTAATAATATTTTAATATTTGGCTACCGTTGGCGATGGGTGTAAAATGCTTGGCGCGACTACTAACGCGGGGTTGCTTTGAAATACCCATCTCCAGCAATTTAACAAACGTTTTAATATCAAATCTAAGGGATAGAAGAAAAGTGTTCAGAAACAATATTTAGAAAGACGCAGCATATTGAATTTTGGTTGTCAACTATTTAAATAACATCGAAACAAAGAGCAGTGCATTTTTGGTATTTTTTTTATCACGTTTTGGAAATTCAGCCATCTATTATGAGTCTGCAATCAGTTTTTTTTATATTAAGGGTTTTTTTGCTGTTAATAATTTACTATGAGTATGAAAGAACTTTTAATTTATTGTAATCACATTGAAAAATAATATAGAAAATTGAAGTTCAAAAGCCAAGAAATGTTTTCGCGCATGCGTAATAGTAAGCTTGAGTGCTGTTGTTAAATTTTTTGAGGTTCCATGGTCAATTTTTTTAACGTTTTGTAAGTTTCTTAATGTTCAATATTAATTGTGATGATTTTGCTGCATTAGATCGAAATGAACAACGTGGCAATAGTCGATTACGCATGCAAATGAATCGATTAAATCAATTGGTAAAACTTGATCGTATTGCATTTCAGTGTAATTCGAAATTGAATATATCCAGTTGTGGCTGTTGAAAGTATGAATAAAGTTTGAACGAATTTCAAGGCATTAAAATTCAAGAATGTAGCACCTGAGTTGTGTTGTTTGAATGGTAAAGTTAAACTGCCACCATTGAAGGCACCACTTGAGCCATTGTTCTCATTGGTCGCTGGTACTACAACACAATCGAAGTATTGTTTGAATAACATACGAAATTATAACCCATGTTTTCAAATGACTTCGTTTGGTGCAACGAATATAGTAACTCAGATCAAGATTCAAGGACAAATATACCATACAGTAGGCTCTTTGTTTCCATTTACGGATGCTGACCACAAATTTCTGCAAATATATTTCATTGGAAATTCAAGAGATCAAGTAAATCGATACGCACACATCTAAACACATACGAACACTGCCTTTTATATATATATAGATATCCAATTTTAAATAAATATAATAATTGATATCAATTTTCAATTGTGTTAATTTAATCTCTATATTTTCTGAAATCTATCAATAGCAAAGCGTTGCCGGGTGCTCTAATAAAAGCCACTTTTAAATTTTTTATTAGTTTTTTAATTATTTAATCTTTTATATATTTCATAATTCATTATTATAAATATTAACGAATCTTGCAATCAATTAGATCTCACATTCACAATCAGATGGTGCCTTTCATATGAAATCAAAGTAAATTCAAATTAATCGATTAACTGATAATTAAGTTCTGAAAATATTAAAGTATTGATTTGCACTCAAGAACACGCAGCTGTAGAAATTTGATAATAACATTCGGAAGAGAGTGAAAAATCGATTAAAAAATTCCACTTTTATTGACACGAGATTCAAAAACATGAAGGAAGGTAAAATAAATGAAAGCTCGCAGAAAAAGTTTACCAGATATTGTGGTCGATGGAGAAATGTAATGACTTCTGAGTGATCGATGATGATTTCCACAATTATCAGTTTACTTCTAAAAAAAGAAGAAAGAAAAAACACACTAAAATATTGTTCGGTAATTATCTTTTTCAGTAATATCACACCTGGGATTACCATTGAAGATGACTATTGTTTGAAAGATGATTATTGTTGTATGAACTGGCACAGACCTGAAAGCTATGCTTGTCTGTTCCCGTGAAAACCAAGACTTGCCGTTTTACATCAATCCTCGAAGTGACAAATGACAGAAGCCGCATTCCACATACTACTCCTATCTGAAATAGGGTTAGATCTCTAGCCACTGCCATAACGCAGATTTTATATCTGTGCTGGTTCTAATGAAAAAAATTATTAAATTATTAAATATTTCAGTTTCTGACCCTTTTTTTTTGTTTCGGATTAATTTTACTTTAGCGAGAGAACGAAAGAAGAATGCAACATCGAACTCTAAAGCTGGAGCCTCTTACACGAAATGAATATCTGCTGTTCTTCAAATAACAGGAGCTTATGAGTTAAATTATGCGCTTAACATAAACCATTTTACCAATGAACAATCGTTCAACATGAAAGTGCTTTTTTATCTAACAGATAATAGATTAAATTCTATTTATTCAATTAATTATTTATTTGGTATCATCTCGTATTCTAGTATATAGAAACAAATAATAGAAAAACAAAAAAATAAATTAAAAAATAAAAATATATATAGGAGAAACAGAAGAAGTAAACAATAATGAAAATGATCACAATACACCTTTTTGAGTGCCCAACGCAGCAGCATCAAGTGCATCATCAGCAAAATTTTCCTAAAATTAACCAACAAATCACTATAGCATTAAACAACAAAAAAATTCTCTAATAATTAAAATGATTAAAAACACATAATAGAAAAAATAGAAAGTAAAAAATACAATCAGAATTGAATAAATGGAAGAGAACTAGAATGGCGAACTTCTTCAGAAAGCCACTCGCCATCGGAGTTCTGATATGGACAAATTTTCTGTAGAAGGAATGACCAATAGTCAAAATTTATTCCTTCTGTGGCCCTGAATCTGTCCATTAACTGAAACATAGGAAAAAAGAAAACAACAAATTCCTCCGAAACAAAACCAATAGAGAGACAAAAAATGCACATATTTACCCTCTGCCGAAACAATCTGTAATCATTATTATATTACAGGCAATTATGTTATTTCAATGCAAATTGTAAATTACTGGTAGGGCCGCATAATTAACTCAAGAAGGCCGCAGGTTCCCCATCGCTGTTGTTTATAAGTGAGACATCCTGCACAAAGACCCTCATCCACAACTTTTTACGCTTTTAAAAATGATTGGTTTTTACTCTTTCATCTGATTTTTTTACCATGTTTTAAGGTCATTTTTTCCTTGTTAGAAGTTGACACATCATAACTTATGACAGACTCCTTTTAATTGAACTCGTATACCCAGATTTTACTCAAGACCATATGTTTGGCGCAGCATAATCAAAAATGGTTTTTGCGCCAGTAAACAAACCAAACCAAACCAATTATAAGTGAGAACTGCTCGGATTGTTTTACTTAGAAAATATAAACGTCACTTTAATATTATTGAGTTATTTTATTTAGGAAAACTGACCCTCCCAAGGATACAAAACATACCATCTTTAACAGCATTGAAATGTTTGGCGGAATTCTAAATTCTTCGATCATTTTTCACCACAACGATTTCCAGAATTATATTTTCATTCTTAATTCTTAAAATTTCGAAAATAGGTTAAGCTCAAGTTACGCTTCCCTTTTTTTGGCGCGTTTACTTTTATCACGTGACTATAAAGCCACGTGATTTGATAAAGCCACGCCCATTTATCATGTTTCTTGGCGGAATTTTTTACTGTCGTGTATACATGTAGCTGGCAACATTTCACTTTGATATTTCTTCAAATGTTTCTGGGGAAAACGAAACCTTGTTACAACTATTATTACTGTGTTAACATTAGTTTCAATTACGCATTCGAGGTCCAAATGAACTCGCACAACTTTAAAGCTTCGTTCCTGGTTCCCATTCACATGAGATCACATTATTTGTGATCTATTTAAATACTCTTTTCAAGGATTTTTTTTCATTTAAACAGTCTTTTCAAGAATTTTTTTTTATTTAAACACTCTTTTCAAGAAATTTTTTTTTATTTAAACACTCTTTTCATGAAAAAATGTCTTAATTTAAATAATCTTTTCAGGGAAAAAATGTCTTA